>DF372281.1:0-18764 GCA_000787875.1 Solanum virginianum
ATTTGGTTTGTCATTTCTTTGTACTACTATCACTTTTGGGTATGACGGGGGTCCTGTCCGTCGTTTGATTCAGTATGTCTGTATTAGAGGTCTGTGGACAGTCTGTGAGTGTGGGTCCTATCAAAAACTCTATGTATTATGTATATATGCTATGTATGTAGAACTTAGCCACCTGTCTGCACATTCTGTACATATGCTGTATTTTTTAGGCAGCAGGACCGCAGCGGTGACCTTGTCGGCCCTCGTATTCATACCTATATCTATTACATGTCTGTCTGGTTCGCTGGAAAATCTTTTGTTTTAGGTGGCTAGCCAGTAAAATAGAGGAAACTCTGTCAAAATTTTTTGAAATGAATAGTAGCTTTTGTCATAGTCTGGTTTGGTTACTTGGTTCGGGCGCCCCAAATGGGTGCTAGTCACGGCCCATGGGTTGGGTCATGACACATGCAAAAATGATATCTTTTCCATCCTACTCAAGCTTAAGGTACCAATTCTAAGTCTTCTATGTGATTTCATGTATCATGTTCCAACCCCTAAGTCATTTGCATGCATTGATGTTTATAATGTCAAGGTTCATGGTGATTTTATACTTATGTTGAAATTTTGAAAATGATATTTTGAGTGTGTTAGTGTAGTGTAAATTTTTTCCAATTTTTCTATCTCGGTCCATGACTTTTGGGTCTTAGGCCTAAGCCTTCCCATATGTGAAAATACCTATACATAGCCTTATTTCACCCTCATATCACACAAGACATTCCCAAATACTCTCTCAAACACTTAGACAATATTTCACCTCCAAATTTCAAGTCTCAAAACTCATCCGGATCTTAAGATTCTCATTCAAGCTTCAAGTCTCCACTCCAATCTTCTTCAAAGATTCTCCAAAGTAAAGATATGTGGGTTTCTTTCATGGATTCCTTTCACCCATGATGCCCAAGCTTTCTTTTACCTAAAATTGCATGATTTAAATTTGAGTTACTCATGGGTCTTGCTTATTATGAATTCACTGCACACTATGTTGTGGTTTCATGAAATTATGATTGTTTTAGCATGTTTTGAGCTATGAATCTAAGATCTATTGTGAGATTTGATAAGGGTTTTGATATATATTGCTTGAGGGTGTTCCTAAGTATCTATTGATGGTTTTACATTGAGTTTTCTAGCATGAAACAACTCTTGAATTGCATGGTTTTACACTAGTATAACACACCCACCAAGTGTTTGATTAAATGTCCATTTTTTGTATTTTGAGGAATTGAAGGTCCAATGCATGTCTTAGTTGAATGACTTTATGATAATGAGAGAAATGTATGTATATGATATTATCTCTATAGTGTTAGAAATTGACCAAGCCTCACTTGGGAGGTTGTAGGCCCGAGTAACCATGTTGAGGGGTTTGTATGTCGATCGCCTCGCTCGGGAGGTGGTAGGCCAATGCAACCATGTCGAGAGATTTGTACTTTGATAACTATGTTGGGAGGGGTGAGGTTTATACCTCATTGACCATATTGAGGGGTTTGTACCTCATCAACCAATTAAGGGGTTTGTACCTTATTCCCCTCTCCAAGAGGGTGGTAGGCCTTGGATATTCACTAATAATGGTCACTCCTTCCCTCCTCCACATGGCTAGTATGATTTCTCCCAAGCTTATTGGTGAGTCCTTCATTCCGAGAACGATGTTTATAATCTTATACTATGTTCTAAGACTATCTTTCTTTTTTATATGTATTGACTATGAGGGTGAGCCTGGTTGCTTGTCTTGGCCCCCGCTAAGCTCTATAGTTAGAGGTATTGTTGGACATGTTATGTATAATGTTATGAGCTTTGACTCTCTCTTGACTCTTGATGTTTATGATATGAAAGTTGTCCCTCAGCCTCGTTCATCCATATTTACATACTCTTATTTTATTTTATTTCTTCCGCGACCAATGATGTGTAATGATATGTTTAGAGGCTTGCTTGGAGTCCCTTCGGGTTCCTTATGCATCGTGTCAGGTCTAGGACCTAGGCTTGGGTCATGACACTTAACTGCAAAGATCGCCTTAGTGAAACTTCTGGGATCGAAATATACATTCAAGGTACGCACTAGAATCCTCGCTATATAATACAAGGCATAAAACCTAAAACATTGGAAGAACTAGCAACTCATGCTCGTGACATGGAATTGAGTATTGCCACAAATAGAGGTCAAGGGTTACTCTACTTTGAGTCTTATGAAGAAAATATACATGATATTGAGGATGAGGACAACTTTTCATCCAAAATTAAAATTGAAGAATCTGTGTAGGTAGAAATGCTCCTCGATGTATGAGCATAAAATGCATATCATAAAGCTCATCAAATTCGAGCTAAATCTTCAAGTTGTGATGAGCTTAAAATTTGAGCAAAGTTCAACAAATTCAAACTAAGTCTCCATATCATGAAGTTCTTTAAATTCAGCCAAATCCTTTAAGTTTCAAAGCTCATCAAATTCGAGCAAAGTCTTCAAGTCAAATGCTCCTTGATGCATGAGCATAAAATGCATGTCATAAAACTCATCAAATTCGAGTTAAATCTTCAAGTTGTGATGCTTTAAACATTTGAGCAAAGTTCGAGGAATTATGAAGTTCTTCAAATTCAACCAAAATCCTTAAGTTTTAAATCTCATCAAAGTCGAGCTAATCAAGACAAATGCTCATTGACACACAAGCTTAAAATGCATATCATGAAGCTCAACAAATTTGAGCTAAGTCTTTAGTTTTGATGATTTTCAAGTTTGAGCTAAGTCTTCAAGATTGAAGCTCATCAAATTCGAGCTAAGTCTTCAAGCTACAAAAGCTCTATAAAATGAGTTAAATCTTTTAAGTTATTACTCTTGGTCTGCATGAGTTTAAATTTGTGTGATCGAAAACAAATTCATTAGGTTGAAAACCTCAAAATAAGTGGTCTAGGCAAATAAAAAAAACTCACATGTTTTGCATTGAAGTATAAAGTAAATGCATTTTATTGTCTCAAAAAATTGCAAGAGTATTTATACATTAGCAATGATAAGAAAAAATATAATGTGTCATGCATCCTTTACAATAGGAAGAAAAAATGAGATTGAATGCCAGAAGGTGACTTGACAACTCATTTTGATTGTTTCTATCAAGTTTGTATCATCTCTTCCTCGAACATCTTCACTTCAAATATTTTTATAGATCGATGCAATCATAAGCGAGCCTCTATCTTCAACATAAGGGCATATTTTGAAGCTTGATTTGTCAAGTTGATGTATCAAGTAGTTGCTCTCCAAAACTAGGACGGACTACTCCAAAATCTCTTTTCTGACAAATCTAAAATCCAAGAGGAAGAGAGATAAAGTGTGGTTCATCATCAAAGCCACAACTACAGAGAAAGAGGGACATAATGTTGTTCATCGCCAAAGCTGCAACTACAGAGGAAGAAGAACACAATGTGATTCATCACTAAATATGCAACTCAAAAAACAAAAGATGCACCAAGTGTGTTTGTCACCACCAAAGACACAATAGATTACAAAACAAATTAAGTGTGGCTCATTGACAAAACCTGAAATGACCCCAAAAAAGTGCCCGAAAATATGCCTCGAAAGTGCTCGAAATCGTAATTTTTATATATCTAAAAATTCATTTATTATTTCAAAAATCCAGCTTCATATTATTGTTTAGGGGTCAAATTAGGGGGAAAAGGGTCTAACCCCACTTTTAGAGCAGCCGTATCAAAATTTGAAATTCCCAAATATCAATTTCTAGAGAACAAAGCGTGCTGCTTCCCCGACACGCAGAGGTATTATTTTGTGACTGGTTTTTTTTCAACTTGGTCTAAGACTTTTAAGTCTTGGGCCTAAGTGTTCCCAAACGTGTATTTAGCTATACTTAGCCATATTTTACCCGCATATCATCCTAAACATTCTCCAATACTCACTCAAACACTTAGCCATATTTTTCACTCCTAAATTCAAGTCTCAAAACCTCTTCCGGATCTAAGGATTTCCTCCAAGCTTCAAGTCTCCATTTTCAATCTTCACCAAGAGTTTCTCCAAATCTAAGGTATATGAGTTTCCTTTATGGGTTTCCTTCACCCATGATATCCAATCTCTCTTTACTCAAAATTTGCATGATTTCAAGTTGATTTATTCATTAGTCTTAACTGTTATGAAAATCACTACACACTATGTTGGGTCTATGATATTGTGACTATTTTACTATGTTTGGAGCTATGAATCTAAGGTCTATGGTGAGGATTAATAAAGGGACTTGATGTTTATTGTCTGAGGGTGTTACCAAGTATCTATTGATGGATTTAAATTGATTTTTCTAGCATTATTTCACTCTTGAATTGCATGATTTTACACTAGCATTGTATACCCTCTAAGTGTTTGATAAAATGTCCGATTATGGTTTCTTGAGGAGTTAAAGGTCCAAAGCATGGGATATGATATGATTGATATTATGATGATGAAAAGAGTTTATGTATATGATATATTTTACATAAAGTATTGCATTATACCATGCCCGATCTGGGGGGACTAAGAGCCCATATACTCTTGTCGGGGGGTTTCGTACCTCGATAGCCAATCAAGGGGCTAGTGCCTTGATAACCTATATAGGGATTTATAATCATCCACTATGTGAGGGGTTTGTACTTCGCCACCAGGGTGATAAGGTGAGATTATCACCAACCATATGAGGGGTTTGTACTTCGCCACCAGGGTGATAGGGTGAGATTATCATTAACCATGTAGGGGTTTGTACCACACCATCAGGGTGATGAGGTGAGATCATCAACAACCTACCAAGGGGTTTGTACTTTGGAAATCTAGTTTGGTCTCTTCTACACATATGATATCCTATATGAGCATGAGTTACTTAAGCATATTTTACTTGAGCATTGGTCATACATGTCATATTGTTATATGATTTATATTTCCTATTGTTATGCACTTTGACTATGATGCTTATTTCTGGTTGCATTGCTTCATATATACTTAGTACATTTAAACGTACTAACCTATAGTGTTGCCTACATGATATCACCATGTAGGAACCGGTGAACTTGATCATCCTCCTTCTCCATATGGCTAGTTCAATACTACTCAATCTATTAGGTGAGTCCTCCATTCCTGGGACGTTCATCTATGTTTTTTTTATTATATATTGATATATCTTCTTTATGTTCTATTTTGACTATGAGAGTGAGCTCGGTTGCTTTATCTTGGCCTCCGCTCTTATCTATGTAGTAAAGGTGTTTGTTGGACATGCTATGTATCTACAATATGAGCTTTGACTATTTGTCTCTTGATTTTGATATTATGCAAGCTCTCCCCTTAGCCCCTTTGCCCATAGTCTTACTCTTATGTCTTTTATATGCTTTCGCGACCAATGATGTGTAATGATAAGTTAAGAGGCCTATATGGGGTTCTTTCGGGTTTCCCTATACGCCTTATCATGCCTAGGCCCTAGGCTTGGGTCATGACAGGTTGACCCAAATGCTATTGTGCCATTGGATGTTGTGGGTGTTGTTTATTTGTCGTATCACATCTAGGCCCTAGGCTTGGGTTGTGACAAACTTAGTATCAAAGCATTAGGTTGATAGATCCTTGAAGTCCAACACACCATATCGATTGGAGTCATATTCATGGTTGTGAAGCACGTCATGACTATGAGTAGGAGGCTATGAGGCATTTTAGAAAATGTTTCCATTCTTTATATTCTAAGTCATTCTATAGAGTTGTGGTAAGTTTTTCCCCCCTTAATGATTGTTCTTTGCTATGTTAGATCATGCCTAACACTCGAGGAAGAAGGGTCCAAACTCCCGAGGAACAAGCTACTAATGGTGAGATTCAGGATGCTCTCACTATGCTTGCCCAAGTTGTGGCCAACCAAGTCAACCAAGATGGTGCTTTGGTAGAAGTTCAAAGTTGCTTTTCTTAATCGGTTCTTCACTCTTGAGCTTAGGGAAGCTAAGTTGGTAGAGTTTATGAATTTAGAGCAAGGTTCCATGAGTGTGAGGGAATATGCCGTCAAGTTCAATCAACTTTTAAGGTATGCTCCCCATTAGGTGGTCCATCTTAGATCTAGGATGAATAAATTTATGATGGGGGTCTCTGACTTAGTGCATGAAAAATGCTGGTCTGCTATGCTAATAAGTGACACAGAAGCTGATCCTATATCTAGGATGAATAAGTTTATGATAAGGGTCTCCAACTTGGTGAGTACAGAATTCTAATCTGCCATGCTAATTAGTGACATAGATTTGTCTCGATTGATGATATATGTCGAATAAATGGAAGGGAAAAAGTTGAGGAAGAAAAGGGGTCATGAGGCCATGATGGCCCATTTTGAGAGTGAGTTCCAAAAGGGTGCTAGATTTCACCAAGGTCAAGGGTCTTCCCATGCTACTAATAATAGGTTTGCCAATGACTTCCCTAGGCCTCAAGGTGTTGGTGGTGTAGCTCCTATTGATGTGTGTCCTAAATGTGGAAGGAATCATAGAGGCCCATGTTTGAAAGATTCTAACACATGTTTTGAATGTGGGAAGCTTGGTCACAAAAAGGTGGATTGTCCAAGAAATAGTAACAAAGGCTGGGGTGCAAATACAGTTCCATTAGGTAGTGGTAGTCATCAAGGTAATGCCCTGAGGCACAATCGATTTTATGCTCTACATGTGAGGCAATTGGTTGGTGGGGTTCCTGATGTTGTTACTAATATGTTGAAAATCTTTGACTTTGATGTATATGCTTTGATTGATCCCGGTACCACTCTTTCTTTTGTCACCCCTTTTGCTGCCCAAAAGTTCTATGTTGACCACGAGTTATTGCATGAGTCATATGAAGTGTCTACTCCTATCGGTGCATCTATTATTGCTAGAAGAGTTTATAAAAGTTGTCCTATTTACATCTTACACAAATTGTTGCCTTGTGATCTTGTTGAATTAGACATGGTTGACTTTGATGTCATTCTTGGGATGGATTGGTTATATGCCTACTATGCTTCTATTGATTGTAGAACCCGTAGGGTCAAATTCCAATTTCAAAATGAACCCATCCTTGAGTGGGAAAGTCAAGATGTGATGGTCAAGGGTAGATTCATCTCTTGCATTAAAGTCCATAAGTTAATCTCTAAGGGACGTCTTTACCATCTTGTGAGGGTTAGGGATGTGGATTCTGAAGTCCTTCCCATAGAGTCGATCCTGGACGTAAATGAGTTTCTTGATGCCTTCCCAAATAACCTTCTCAGTGTTCCTTCCAAAAGGGAAATAGACTTTGGTATAGACCTTCTCCCAACATTCAACCCATTTCTATTCCCCCTTACAGTATAGCCCCGACAAAGTTGAAAGAGCAATAGGGTCACTATAAAGAATAGGTATCACCTTCCAAGAATTGATGATTTGTTTGACCAATTGTAAGAGGCTAGCTATTTCTCTAAGATTGATCTTCGATCTAGGTATCATCAAGTGAAGGTGAGGGAGTGTGATATTCCCAAGATGGTCTTCCAGATTAGATATGGGTATTATGAGTTTGTTGTGATGTCTTTTAGGTTGACAAATGCACCGGCCATCTTCATGGACCTTATAAATAGGGTTTTCAAACCCTACCTTGATTCCTTTGTTGTGGTCTTCATTGATGATATTTTGATCTATTCACATAGTAGGGAGGAGCATATGGGTCATTTGAGGGTTGTGTTGCAAAGATTAGGGGAGGAGAAATTGTATGCCAAGTATGAAAAGTTTGAATTTTGATTAAAAGAGGTTGCTTTCCTAGGTCATGTAGTGTTGGGGGATGGCATTAAGGTGGATCCTAAGAAGACCTATGTGATTAGAAATTAGCCTAGACCATTGACCCTGTCAGATATTAGGAGCTTCTTAGGCCTAGCGGGTTATTATAGAAGGTTTGTGAATGCGTTCTCCTCCATTGCTTCCCCAATGACAAAATTGACTCAAAAGAAGGTTAAGTTTATGTGGACCAATGAGTGTGAGAGGATCTTCCAAACATTGAAAGATAATCTTGTATCCGCTCCTATATTGTCACTACTGGATGGGCTTGAGGAATTTATGGTGTATTATGATGCTTCCTGTGTTGGTTTGGGTTGTGTGTTGATGCAAAATGGTAAGTTCATAGCTTATGCTTCTAGATAACTCAACGTGGATGAAAAGAACTACCCTACCCATGATCTAGAGTTAGCCACCGTTGTGTTTGAATTAAAGATTTGGCGTCACTACTTGTATGGGGTGCATGTTGGTGTGTTCACTGATCATAAGAGCCTCTAATATATTTTCACTCAAAAAGATCTCAACTTGAGGCAAAGGAGATGGTTAGAACTTCTTAAAGACTATGATATGAGTGTATATTATCATCTAGGCAAGGCAAATATGGTGGCGGTTGCCATGAGTATGGTGTCTATGGGTAGCCTAGCTCATGTTGATGGTGGTGATAAGGAGATGGCTAGGGAGGTGCATTGATTGGCTAGATTAGGTATTAGGTTGGAAGAGGTTGGTGATGATGGTGTTGTTGTTGTTGATAGGTCTAAATCTTCATTGGTTGATGAGGTGATAGCGAAACCAGATCTTGTCTCCACCTTGCTTGAATTGAAGGCCTTGGTGAAAGAGTGCAAGGTAGAGGTTTTCTCCCAAGGGGGAGATGGTGCCCTTAGGTATCAAGGTAGGTTATGTGTACCATGTGTTGATGGCTTGATTGAAAAGATCTTTGATAAGGCCTATAACTCTTCCTATCCTATCCACCCCAGTTCCACCAAAATGTGTAGAGACTTGAGAGTGGTGTATTGGTCCTTGATGAAGCCTGTACTTTTTCTTATTCTATCCACCCTGATTCCACCAAAATTTATAGAGGTTTGAGGGATGTGTATTGGTATGGAGGCATGAAAAGGGACATTGCCAAATTAGTTTTCAGTTACCATAGTTGTCAACAAGTCAAACCTGAACATCAAAGGTTGGGTGGTCTAACCCAAGATGTAGAGATTCCTACTTGGAAGTGGGAGGTAATTAATATGAATTTTGTGGTTGGGTTGCCCAAGTTTAGAAAAGTTTTGATTCCATTTAGGTTGTGGTTGATAGGATGATGAAATCGGCTCAGTTTCTACCAGTTAAGACCACATATGGGGCTGAAGATTATGAAAGGTTATACATTCATGACTTGGTAAGGTTGCATGGGGTTCCTTTGTCCATCATATCAGATCGTGGGGAACAATTTACTTCACATATTTGGAGATCTTTCCAAAAGGGTCTTGGTACTAGAGTTAAGCTTTCTACGACCTTCCACCCTCAAACGGATGGCCAAGCCGAGAGGACCATACAAACCCTTGAGGATATTTGGTACTAGAGTTAACCTTTCTATGACTTTCCACCCTCAAACGGATAGCCAAGTCGAGAGGACCATCCAAACCCTTGAGGATATTCTTAGAGCATGTGTACAGGAGCTTAAAACTAGTTGGGAGGATCATCTTCCGTTGATTGAGTTTGCCTACAACAATAGTTATCATTCTAGCAACTATATGGCTTCATTTGAGGCTCTTTATGGTAGATGTTATAGATCACCAGTTGGGTGGTTTGAGGTTTGTGAGATAGCTTTGTTGGGACTAGATCTGGTTATGGAGGATCTTAAAAAGGTTAGGATGATTAGAGAAAGGTTAAAGAGCGCCCAAAGTCGCCAAAAGTCCTATGCCGATGTAAGAAGAAGGGATCTTGAATTCCAAGTTAGTGATTGGGTTTATTTGAAGGTGTCANAGTTGAGCCCAAGGTATGTTGGTCCTTATGAGGTCATAAGGAGGGTTAGCAAGGTAGCTTATGAGTTGAAGTTGCCTAGTGAAATGGATTTATTTTACCCGGTGTTTCATGTCTCTATGTTGAGGAAATGTGTGGGTAATCATAATGTTATTGTGCCTCTTGACATGGTGGGGGTTGTTGCGGATATGAGGAACAAGGAGGTGGCATCCGTTAAGGTCCTTTGGAGGAACCAACAAGTCGAAAGTGCTACATGGGAGGCCGAAGCGAACATGCAAAAGCATGTCCTTATCTTTTCCACTTCACTCAAGCCAAAGGTGATAATTTTATGTCCCCTATGTGATTTCAAGTCTTATCTTTCAGCCCCTATGTCATTCATATGCATTCATGTTTAAGTTGGTAAGTTTGTGATGATTTTTACACTTATATTGAGATTTTGAAAATGGTGTTTTAAATGTAATATTGCATTTTTGCTGGGGTTGATTGGTTTATAATCTCTCTTGTCTGGTACATCTCTTTTACATTCGGGAATGAATGTTCCCAAGGGGGAGATATTGAAACAACCCCGAAAAGTACCCCAAAATGTACCTCGAAAGTGCTCAAAATTGTAATTTCTATATATCGAAAAATCCATTTGTTATTTCAAAAATCCAACTTCATATTCTTGTTCAGGGGGTCAAAATTAGGGGAAAAAGTGTTTAACCCCGATTTTAGAGCAACTGTATCAAAATTCAAAATTCCCAAATATCAATTTCCAAAGAGCAAAGCGCACCGCTTCTGTGACGCGCAGAGGTATTATTTTGTGACTATTTTTTTTAACTCGGTCCAAGACTTTTAAGTCCTGGGTCTAAGTGTTCTCAAAAGTATATTTACCTATACTTAGCCATATTTCACCCTCATATCATTCTAAACATTCTCTAGTATTCCTTCAAACACTTAGCCATATTTTTCATTCCTAAATTCAAGTCTCAAAACCTCTTCTGGATCTAAGGATTTCCTTCAAGCTTCCAGTCTCCATTTTCAATCTTCACCAAGAGTTTATCCAAAGCTAAGGTATGTGGGTTTTCTTTACAGGTTCCTTTCACCCATGATACCCAAGCTCTCTTTACTCAAAAATTGCATGATTGGAAGTTGATTCATTTATGGGTCTTAACTATTATGAAAATCGTTGTACACTATGTTGGGTCTATGATATTATGACTGTTTTACTATGTCTGTAGCTATGAATCTAAGGTCTATGGTGAGGATTGATGAATGGTCTTGATATTCATTGTTTGAGGGTGTTACCAAGTATCTATTGATGGCTTTACACTGATTTTTCTAGCACGATTTCACTCTTCAATTGCATGGGTTTATGCTAGCATTACACTAGCATTGCACACCCTCTAAGTATGATTTCACTCTTGAGGAATTGAAGGTCTTAAGCATGGGATATGATATGATTGATGTTATGATGATGAAAAGAGCTTATGTATATGATATATTCTATATAAAGTATTGCATTAGACCACGCCCGATCCAAGGGACTAAGAGCCCGGATAACCTTGTCAAGAGGGGGAAGGGGGATTAGTACCTTGATAGCCAATCAAGGGGCTAGTGCCTTGATAACCTAGATGGGTGTTTGTACTCATCAACCATGTGAGAGGTTTGTACTTCACCATTAGGGTAATAGGGTGAGATTATCACCAACCATGTGAGGGGTTTGTACTTTGCCACCAGGGTGATAAGGTGAGATTATCACCAACCATGTGAGGGGTTTGTACCACACTACTAGGGTGATGGGGTGAGATCATAATCAACCTAACAAAGGATTTGTACTTTGGAAATCTAGCTTGGTCTCTTCTACACATATGATATCCTATATGAGTATGAGTTACTTAAGTTTATTTTACTTGAGCATTGGTTATACATGCCATATTGTTATACGATGTCTATTGCTTATTGTTTTGTACTTTGACTATGATGCCTTTTTCTTGTTGCATTGCAGCCTACATATTTAGTACATTCAAAGGTACTAACGCATACTCTTACCTACATGATATCACCATGTAGGAACCAGTGCTCAAGTTGATCATCCTCCTCCATGTGGCTAGTTCGGTACTACTCAAGCTAGTTGGTAAGTACTCCATTTCTAGGACGTTTATCTATATTTCTCTTATTATGTATTGAGACACTCTTCTTTATGTTCTATTTTAACTATAGGGAGAGCCTGATTGCTTTGTCTTGGCCCACGCTCTTATCTATGTAGTAGAGGTGTTTGTTGGATATGTTATTATCTATGATATGAGCCTTGGCACTTTGTCTTTTGATTTTGATGTTTTGCAAGCTCTCCCCTTAGCCCCTTTGCCTCTATTCTTACCCTTATGTCATTTATATGCTTCCATGATCAGTGATGTGTATTGATAAGATAAAAGGCTTGTTTGGGGTTCCTTTGGGTTCCTCATTCGTCGTGTCACGTCTAGGCCCTAGGCTTGGGTCATGACAAAACCGTGACTACAAATCCAGAAGAACCAAGTGGTCTTATCAATTTTGGATTATCCTCATTTTTTTCTAGTTTGATATTGAGACTATTTCCAGTCTATTGTGAATCTATACCAAAAAATAATAAAAGGAGTGATGCTCTTATGGTGCCAATAACACGAAGCTTCAAATCAACATGGTGAAAAGTATGGCATATGCTTTAGCACATGATGCCTACTTTCCTACTAGATTAAAGATTTTATATTTTTTCTGCCATATTGATGATTATAGAAGTCTCAATCGATACAGAAATCAATATGCGACTCTTCAGCGAAAACACAGAAAAATGAATTCATGAATGTTATCCAAAGTTACACCAAAGTTGATTGTGTAGCTAATTTTACAAAAAAAATAAAAATTGGACCTTTGATAAGGAATTTGGCTTTAATCTTTGGAGATGCTATGGACATTGAAGTCTATTTTTGATAGAATCAAGTCGTTTGCCATTCGGATGCTCCTACACCAAGATACAGACGTTTTGGTGAGACTCCAAAATATGTGAAAATAATGATAGATTGGAGACTAACTTCAAAAATTAAGTCTTGTCAATCAATAAGGATTTTGGCTTTGATTTTTGAATATGTTGTAGACCTCAAAGTCTATTTTCTACAATCAAGTCGGTCTTCATTTGGACGTTCGTACACTAAGAGACAGTCATTTTGATGAGACTCCATAAAGCTATAAGAAAAATTAGATCTAGATAAGCAAAATAAAAAATTGATGCCTGACAATTGAGAAGGATTTTGACATTAATCTTAAGATATGTTGTAGATTTATGAGTCTAGATTCTGAAAAATCCAATGGATCATGATTTTGATATTTCTACAACAAAATATGAATTTTCTACCGCAAGTGTGCTGAGCTGAATAGGAACCAAGTTATGAAAAATTCCATAGGATTCAAGTTATGGAAAATTCCACAGGAACCAAGTTATGAAAAATTTCATAGGATTATAGGAACCAAGTTATGGAAAATTCCATAAGATTCAAGTTATGAAAAATTCCATATGATTCAAGTTAGGGAAAATTCCATAGTATTCAAGTTATGAAAAATTACATAGGAATCAAGTTATGAAAAATTTCATTGGAGTCAAATTATGAAAATCTCCATTGAATCAAATATGAAAAGTTTTGAAAAACTTCCTACAAAAAAAATATTTGATTTATAAATACTTCAAGCCCTGTCTTTAAAGGTTCGACAAGTCAAGCACCTCGATAAGCCTTGAAGTAGGGGGTATTTGTAGACAGTGAAATTTTATTCATCAATCCATATTAAATGTGGATTAAATCTTAAATTAATGATACATTGACCAAGTCAAATTATTGGTTAATGAGGTTGGATTAATATTCAAGTTAACATTTTATGACTTAAATAAAATTCAAATTATATTTGGGTCAGTCCATTAAGTTAACAAGATGAACCCAACTCTTTTTCTTCAAGCCTAAGGTATTCTAAAATTAATTGAAGATTAAAATACCCCTCCTAACTTACAACTATATATGGGTCTTCATAAGACAAAGTAAAATAAATAAAAGGAGAGAAAAAGAGGAATAAGAAGAAGAAAATACATAGAAAAGTTCTTCTCTTTCGTGGTGATCCACAAGTCTTCCGCATACAAAGGAGTTTTGTCTCTAAGTTGTGAGCCGCAAGTTCCCATATTTCTACTATTATGATTAAAGCTTGGCTCCACATTCATAGTGAAGTTTCAACAAGTATTTCTTCGGTTCAAGAACAAAACAAAGCTCTTGAGTTGATGATCGTGAGTAGAAGAATCAGAGGATTACATCTATTTTTTAGATTTTTATAAAGATTGTAACCTTTGCACAAATTCTTGAAATATAAATGTTGTTGTTTGCCTCTAATTTTCTTGATTTGTTCTTTTTCAAGAACGAATATATATATATATATATATATATATAAAGTAGAGAGAAGAAGAAACTGTAAAGTAAAAGAAGAAGAAAGTACAGAGATGATCTCTTATTGCTCTTGAATAATATTGATGTGTGTATTACAATAAAGGAAACCCCTATATTTATAAGAAAAAACTGACTTGGTCTCCAAGTAAGAAACTGAATTGGTCTTCAAGTAAGATTTCTAACTCTTAAAGGAATCTAAATAACAGACATTCACCATAAATAAAATATATTTGTAACACTCCCCCGTGAATGCCTATTAGCTAGATTATGTGCCTCATTAAAACCTTACTAGACAAAACCCAGTGAGAAAAAATTCTAGTGAAGGAAAAAGAGTACACATATCTAATAATACGCAATATTGGATGCCCCATTAAAAACCTTACAAAGAAAACCCAATGGGATAAAACCTTGTTTGGAAGAAAGAGTACATCGCGTATTAACTCCCCCTGATGAGAACATCAATCCAAAGACTTGAATCTTAGCATCCTAATCTTGAGTACCATCTTCTTAAAAGTTGCAGTTAGTAGAGACTTGGTGAACAAATCAGCCACATTATCACTTGAGCGAATCTGTTGCACATTTATATCACCATTCTTTTGGAGATCATGTGTGTAGAAAGCTTTGGTGAAATGTGCTTTGTTCTATCTCTTTTATGAATCCTCCCTTTAGGATCAAAGAGTTCTGCAAGTTTCTCACTTCAACTTCTTTAAGCAAACAATCTATTGCCTTTTTGAAAACTCTTCAAGAGTTTCAATTCAAGTTATCAACTTGCATAACAATATGAAAGGTTCTTGATTAATTTCAATCAATATGAGAATTATAAACAAGTTTTTCAAGAACTTGTATATGCTTTATGTATTTTAAGTCTTTCAAATACTTTCATATCAATTTTGTCCAGTGACAATATTCAATATTCAATATTAAACGCATGACATTTTCTATTGTCTAGATTGCAAGTCAAATAAATTTTTCGCTTACCAAGATGCACCATTCCACTTGATAGTTAGAGCATGCTTTAATATGTCATCAGGTTTAAATGCTTATAATTTTTTACAATATTGCGCTATATTGTATCAAAGATATCATAGACAAAATATCATTTTTATCTGTTTACAAAGCGGTATAACTTGTTGAGATCTCATCACTTCATTATTTTCAAGTAGCTACCTCTCTCATGAGGTTTCATAAAGTGTTATGTCATAAGCTCTTCAAGAATGAGATCTCATCATTTCATTATTTTCAGGTAGCTACCCTTCTCATGAGGTTTCATGAAGTGTTAAGTCATAAGCTCTTCAAGAGAGCATTGCCTCTTTATTATGACCATTCTGATCATGTGCTCTTTTGCTTTCAAGAATTATCTTATTTGGGATCAATTGCATATTTCATGCATGTCATAGACTCTGCCCTTCAAGGACATTCAAGAAGAGTATTTTAACTCTTAGTTTCTTGTAATCTCCCTCTTATGTTAGACAAACTAACATATATTCCAATCTATCTTGGAGAATTCATCTTTTATGGATCATGGTATATTTATTAATTATATACCGCGTATTATCTTAATTCTGAATCTATTTCTTGGAAGAAATCAAAATTATTAGATGGAAATTATACAGTACCTAATCATAAATCAATTGAGGAGAGAATGATCATAATGTATTGGATTGATCAATATCTTTGTCTATAATTCGTCAGTTTTTAGATCATGAAGCTTTGCTCTCATAAGCAATGATTGACTATTTATCTAAGACATTTTGTGTCAATCAACTTGAATATTTATCAATATTATCAAGATGAATTGTCTTGATTATGTATTCTGAAAGTTGTGATCTTAGCTCAATTATCTTGCAAAAATAATTTTGCGAATGTCAAACTTCAAGTCGATAATAAAACACATATCTGATCATCTTATTGATGCATCTAATATCACATGATGGTGAACGGACCCATATTCACCTTTCATACTTTCAGAATTTAGGGAATTCAGTCCCAATATTACTTGATCCAATCAACTTATCATGAGAACAAGCGATTTTGAAGAATTTCTTCAATATATGTCTAGTGAATAAACTTCATGTTTACCATGGCATGTGCCTTTTGATATAGTAAATTTCTGATTTACTATTACATGAACAAATTTCATATTTCTTACTCAGGAAGTAAATTTTAACTTTATTTTTCTCAACTACTCTACTTCTCGTAGAGGTGAGTCGTGATTCCTTTTAAATCTGTAAATGCATCTAGCATTTGATTTGCAATTTTTGCATGTGAATAATCTTTTGTACTTCTTGCTCACAAGTAGAAGCACATGAATCAAGATGAGACAATGATGGATTTTTCCACAAAAATTCTCTTTTGATATCATTATCTTCTCCCCCTAATTTTGAAAAAAGTGTCTCATTAAATAGATAATTTGCAAATCGAGCAGTGAACATATATTCAGTTAATGGTTCAAGATATCGAATAATGGAGGATGATTCAAACTCAACACATATTTCTAATCTTATTTGAGATCCCATTTTTGTGCGTTATGGTGGTGCCATAGGCTCATATACAACACATCTAAAAATTCTCAAATGGGATACATTAGGTTCTTGATCCAAAATCAATTACAATGGAGAGTGCTTATGATTGAGATGAATAAGTGTTGCAGCATGCAAAATTGCATGTCCCTATACAGAAGTGGGCAATCTAGTTTTCATAAGCAATAGTCTAGCTATCAATTCCAAGCGTTTAATTAATGTCTCAGTAAGGCCATTTTGAGTATGAACATGAGCAACATGATGTTCAACTCTTATCCCAATAGATAAACAATAGTCATTAAATCTTTGGGATGAAAACTCCACAGTATTATCAAGGCGAACGAACTTAATCTGATTATTAGGAAATTGTGCCCGTAATTATATTATTTGTGCCAATAATTTTGTAAATATCAAATTATGAGATCTCAATAGGCACACATGAGACCATCTAGATGAAGCATCTATTAGGACCATAAAATATCTAAACATCCCACTAGGTGGGTGAATAGGTCCACAAAAGTCCCCATGCATACGTTCCAAAAATGCAGAGGACTCAATCCCAACTTTCGTTGGTGTTGGTCTCACAATCAACTTGCCTTGATAACAAGAAGTACAAGAAAATTCACCATTTAAAGGAATCTTTAGGTTCTTTAATGGATGTCCATTTAAATTTTCTTATATTCAAATATTATCAAAAGTTCTCATTCTTCGTGAATGGAACACAATCATCTTATCATATCACTTATCTTCTTTCATACATTATGCACTGCTACCACATTCACTCTAGAGAAAGGAGCATTTTAATAAAGCATATTTTATGACTTTTCACCAAAAGCATATTATTTTGCTTTAGTCATCATTATATCATTAATATGGTGCATTGGGACTTGAACCCAATGTCTTATCCACATAAAAATGTCTTACGCCATAAATTGATGGAGCTTGAACTCAACATCTTATTATCATACTTTTAGATGTATGACCATCTTCAAGTGATCATATTTTTCTTTTAGGTTATTTCACAAGACAAGTGGATCCTTGACTATAAGATATTCATCTTTTTAAATTTCATCAAGATGATGATGCAAGAATATCATCACTTTAGCACAATCTTATTTTGATGCTTTATTTTCTTCTTCAATGATGTCTCTAAGACAGCTAGCATCCAACACCCGTGAAGGGCAGTTCTTGCCCAAACTATAAAGGGCAACAAACTCAATTTTCTCAAGGTTAGTCATATTAATAAAGAGAAAATAAATAAATAATACCTTGGCGTTGAAACTTAACCTTCACTCTTTAAAATGGTAGAGTTTCGTGCTGAAAAGGTTAGTCATATCAATAAGATAAAACAAATAAATAAATAATACCTTAGCCTTGAAACTTAACTTTTATTCTTTAAGACGGTAGAGTCTTGTGCTGATAACGTGTTATGAAACTGTAAAGTACAAGAAGAAGAAAGTAGAGAGAAAATCTCTTATTGCTTTTAAATAATATTGAGGTGTGTATTACAATGAAGGAAACCCCTATATTTATAAGAAAAAACTAACTTAGTCTCCAAGTAAGAAACTAAATTGGTCTTCAACTCTTAAAGGAATCTAAATAAAACATTCACCATAAATAAAATATATTTATAACAATATATATATATATATATTACCTTCAAAGTATGAACTCTAAAATTTTAAATATTAAACTACTCTTTTGCCCTCTTCTGAAATTTTAATGAGCTGTCCTTTCTTAACCCTACAACGTCGCACTTTTTGCAATAGTCACCACTTCCTCCTTGGCAAACGTGGCCACCTCTTGTGTGTTCAATTTGAGCAGACACAACTTGTTAAGCTTCATATATGGTAACTAGATATATGGTAACCAGACTAATATGGTAGTTATAGGTTATGGTAGCTGTAGGATATGGCAACTGTATATTCTCTTTCCTATTTGAGCCCATCTCACTCTTGTATAAATAAACTCTTATTTGTTCATAATAGACATGACATTCATACCCTAATTATGGGTTTTAGCATGGTATCAGAGCATGTCGCTCGAGGTACATCTTGCGAGTAAAATACCC
>DF372124.1:11681-22544 GCA_000787875.1 Solanum virginianum
CACCACAATTGCAAAACAACTAGAAGCCATTTCAACTCCTAGATTTCAATAACTCGCTAATGAAACACATTTCACAGGAAACTGAAAAACAGGGCCAGCACTACCTTAAACACATAATCAATATGTTCAAATACCTTTACAAACTTCAAAAGTCCAATTATAACTTCCTAGCATTAAACGAAACCATAAAGTGCTAAACGCTCATTTTCACAAATAGTACTATGAACTGCAAAACTGGACAGCCACTAATATTCACATACACTTAACATACTCCGGCACTTCTATATACCCCAAAAAGCACAACACAATGCTCTAGCGCTCAACATACACTCCTAGCGTCAAAACGCTCCAATTCTTCACCAAAGAGGCTTAATTTTGACCAATACATGCAAGGATGCATACCAACCATTCTAATGTTACTTCCACCCCACAAGAATCATATTCAAGCTAATTAAACCCACGCAGATGAATTTTAAACAATAAAAACTCATTTGCATTAAAAATTCCCATTTTGAACCTTATAGCTCACAAGCTTGAAACTCAATGATTAACCTAATTTTCTTGATTATAACACTCATTTAACAATTCTCAAATCATTTAGAAGCTAAATTCTGACTCAAAAAAGAAGGAATTTCGATTTACCTTTTTAACTCTTCACACTTTCACAACTTCGATTGCACATTTTCACGCATTTTCTTGATGAACTATTGCTTCTACGATGCTTGGGGGATCCAATATACTAGGCTTGAAGGCTTGAATTTGGAAGAAGGAGAAAATTTAACAATTTCTTGGAGGGTTACTACAGCAACCCGAGAGGGTTGCTACTGTACACCCTCATCTTCATGTTTTTTTCTTTGTGTTGGGAAGGAAGGAAATGTTCTTGATCCTTCTTGAACATGTATACATGTATATANCAAACTCAACATATGATCACTATTTGATTTACAAAAATTTTGGCAGAGTTTCCTCTATTTTTTTGACTAGCCACCTGAAACAGAAGATTTCCAACAAACAGAATAAACAGACCAATATGCATATCCATATATGCGCGGGCCGACAAGGTCACCACTGCGGTTAAACCACCCAACAAACACAACAATCAAACGTAATATCTAAACTGACTGATATGTTTCCAACTCTCAGCATATAATCATAATATATAAATAGACTGACATAACCCATACTCACAAGAATCTACAGACCTCTATACAGACATACTGACAAATGAGACAGGACAGGGCCCCCGTCATACCCAAAATGAATATAACACAAAGTAACCAATAGTAGTTATACCAAAAGGAGCTCAGAAAGAAAGGAGCTCTACAGACTGCAAGCTGGGGTCCTACAGAGGTGGCCTGCTACTCTGTGCATCTATACCTACGGGCATGAAACGCAGCCCCCGAAGGAAGGGGGTTAGTATGAAATACATACCGAATTTGTAAAGCAGGAAGTACAAACTGTATACAAGAGTAATAATCCGATCAGGTGTATAAAGGCAAAACTCATATACAAATACCAAAGGAATATTTCTTTCGTTTTTCAGAATATCGAACGGATATCCAACGAACCGGAATGATGGTGACCTCCAAGCTCGCGCCATCTCACTGCCTCACACCAGAATGTTCAAATCTCCTCATTTTTCAAAATATCGAATGGATGTCCAATGAACCGAAATGATAGCGACCTCCAAGCTCGCACCATCTCACTATTTTACACCAGAATGTTCAAATCTCTGAAGTCTTCAACACAAATCCTAAATGTAGCTGATGTGGGGCGAGCGAGGCCCAGTATCCACATCACATTATAGGTGAACTGAGGTGAACGAGGCCCAATGCTCACGTATCATAATATCGGTGAGCCGAGGCGAATGAGGCCTAGCGCTCACGTATCATAATACATAACAGATATCATGCCGATAAGTGAGCTGAGGCGAGCAAGGCCCAGTGCTCACATGAGCCGGGGCGAACGAGGCCCAGCACTCACACATCATAATGCCAACATATCCCAAACCCAGCTCCTTATGGCTCAAAACTAAGCAAAGCCGGTCCATGGGCAGCCTCAGTGTTCTCCAAAATTAATTTGAGGTTGGGGTAGCTCCTTATGACGTCAAACTAAGCAAAGCTGGTCCATGAGCAAACCGACCTGCCGTATCCAACCTACTTCGTAATATACATAAATATATATACATAATATAATATAATACGTACGATAGCAACCGGCCTGAGAACCAGTGAACAAAGTCATAATAGGCACGAATAGAGTCGTGAGAAGTCATATGCATAAACTAATCCTTATCCAAAAATCCAAAAGAGTAACATAGTTTTCAAAGCCATTCGTCAAAATTATAGTTCTTTCTAAAAAAAATTTCCAAAGTACTAAGAACGTATATTGTTTCAAACCTATCCAACTTTTGAAATTTACATACTTGTCAACTTTCATAGATAACCAATTTATCCAACTTTCATAATTTTACCAACTTTGAGCATCAAACTTTCAACTTACAGATCTTAAGATCACAGGAATAACTAATAGCAAACATACATTATTTCAAACTTAAGTTTGCTAATGAAAGAAAGTGTCTCTATACTATGCTAAACCTTCTTTGATATTTCAAGGTTCATATTACTTAAGTTTACTAATGCAGGAGAGTGTCTCTATACTATGCTAGCCCTTCTTTGAGATTTCAAGGTTTAAAATCTGCATTTCTGATTCAAACTGAGCATTTATAATTATAGCTATACATGAATTTATAGAGTATGATCAGATTCTAAATTTAACCTCTTGGACTTACACCTACTGCAAAAGATCAGTGTGCATCCCAAGCAGTTCAATCCCTATATGTACCACAAGTGTCCAATTATACATACATACCCAGTTTTGTTCTTTGTACAGGGTCTGTAACAATTGGCAATTTAATATTCATTCTTTCCAATAATCAAAATAGAAATAAGAAGTTCAAGGATAAATTAGATGAGATCTTGCATCACATAGACCTTTCTAATTATTACAAGTACGTTAACTGATTTTTCAGGAAATAGAGCTTGCTAACAAAGGTAGCATTACAGACTTTTGTTCCCTGGACCTATTAGGCCATAAAAAAATATTTCAAACTAGATAATCTCTACTCAACCTCACAATTATTTAAAATTCTCAAAGTCTCAAGAGAGTAGGACATCACTAATGATTCATAAGCAAGGCTAAAGATTTCATAAGCATATATAGGTTTAGGTTGCAGGGAAAGGAAGTTTTTCTTTCAAACTTGTTACATTTTTTTTTCAGATTATATTTGGCAGTTCTTTTTCTGGTTTTCTGGGCAGTGTTCATAATCATGTCCCTCTTGGTAACTTTTCATCTTACTGGTGGCAAAGGAAAGCTAATAATAAAGTTCACAAAATTTTTATTCAGTCACTTTCTATTTTTTTTTATCTGTTAGAACCTTTGGAAGAATAGATGTGGTGCAAAATATAGGGGTAAGAAGTGAAGTATTTCGAGGGTGAAGTATCTTGTCTTTTAAGGATGTAACTCATTTGCTCATAATAGTTTATCCATACTTGTCTTGGCCTAATAAATGGACTGATCTAATTATGATGGTTGAGAGGTGTTCTCATGAAATGGGAATTATTACTGTCAGTTGGAAGCCACCAGATTTTGCCTTAATAAAGTTGAATACTGATGGAAGTACTTCGTCATCCCACCACCAAATACATTTGGAATACAACAGACACTAGATAACCTCCTCTTCTTAGGTTCATGCTCACCTATAACTTTCTCAAATGGTCTGAATGACACCAGAGTATTCAGTTACGCTATCTAATAAGCAACTTTCTTCAATTATGGGTTGGTGTGAAGCATCCAACTATTCAATCTTATTTCCAAAATTAGTTCTTTTTCATCATATGAATTTGTCTCTGCTAATCACCAATGAAGAACAGCATCATACAACATATTCTTATTATGACCAAATATGGACATATGCACTTCATATCTCACAACATAAAAATATATTAACAAGGGCAGAAATAATAATACTCATAGACCCATCGTCAGTTTATCTACATGTCTATTGCAATCAGTTAATTCTTGAGACATGTATACCCTATTTAACAAGACCCCTAGTTGAGTCACGGAAGTACTTCTAAGATCATATCTAATCAAATAAACAAGAGATGTGGTTGCATCTTAATATCAAGTAGAAGAAGCTACCAATTTAGGACATAACAATGATTTTGGATTTTTTTTTTCCAGAAATCTGATGGTAGAAGTTGATAGGTGCTTCAATATACCTTTAGAACAATTCGAACATGAGATATTTCAGACTTACCAATCCATTTTCATACTCTTATTGGTTATGAATTTTAAAGACACAAAAACTTAAGACGTAACTAAAGGTTTACAAGAATGACAAGGAATAATCATAATGTTTAACTAAGTCATGCCAAAGAACGGAAGACTTTACATACCTCTCTTTCATTGTCAAACTAACCCCAACGCCAAGCCAACCCGACTTACTCTTCTAGACGTCCAACGTCTACAAAAGATCACAATAACGCTCATGGTTAATTAAGACCCTTTTCATTTCCCTTTTTCTCTGTTCCAGACCACAGAAACACAACCAAATCACAACCAAAACAACCAGCAGTGAATAACCAATCACGAAGACTCTACATCTCCACAGACCACTTCTACACCATCAAACCTCGCCGGAAAATGACACCAAATCAGTCCACAAAAATCAGCCAACGGCAGCCTCTATTTCAACCACAAAACTATCCCAAATCAGTCGCACCAGTAGCCCCAAATACGACCCAAAACCCCTCTTTCTCTCCTTCTTCCCTCTGTCTCTAACCAACCCAAATAGCCCTGCCAACTACCCTTTTTCGACTAGCTCAAACCACCCCTAAACGCCACTAAAATGAACCAGATTCAGCCTAACAAACAACCCTTAAATCAGTCAGCAAAACCAGTAGCAAAGAACGCCCAAACCAATAACCAAAAGACCCATACAAAAACAGCCCAAAAACCAGTTGAAAACCCACGAAATCAGTCACCAAAACCCCATCTGAAAACTAGCGACCAAGCCACCAAATCCCGACCAAACCCAACCACCATTTCAGCCCCAAAAATCACAATTTCCAGCTCAAAAACCACTAAGAAAATTGTTCAAAACACAGCTGAAACAGACCCACTTGGAACCCCTTTCTCTGCCACAATCTCACCACCCAAACGACCCTTAGTCTGCCGCAAAACCACCAATAAAATTACCCTCTTTTCATCACCGGATTTTCCTATTTCTAACTCTTCTTATTCTAATCAAAGATTAGTATTCCATTGAAGATATAAGGGAAAGATGAAGGTAAAAGAGAAATGGCAAAGAGACAAGCAGATGTTTCTGGCAATTTCTGGAATATTTGCCTCTACTAAAGGACTCAACTTTTCCAACAAATACACTTAAGTCCCAAATTTTACAAAAATTGCAAAATTGGTCCCAAATTCCGTAATGGTTCCAATACACCATAATACGGCTTCTAACATCCTCCCCCCCTTTAGAACATTCGTCCTCGAATGTCATACTAACCTCACGAGTTTCATAACAAATTTAGGGAGAGTTTCCTTCCAATCACCACAATAACACATCTGATACAGACTCTGGGCCTCTGTGATTCTTCTCATAGGCATCATTATACCTAAGGTAATTTGTTAGATAGGAATCACCCTACTGATACAGCTCTAACGCACGGTCTAGTATTAAAAAGAAGAGTAATATCCTAAATGTCCTGTAGCCTCCTGTTTATAGATGTGGTGCACAACACACCGATAAACAAGATTCTACTGGACACGATCTATGGACACTCCGAGGACTAATTGTTTTGATACCATTTATATCACGACCCAATCTATGGGCCATGACTGGTACCCGATTGGGGCACCCGGATAACATTACCAAGCCAAACTCAACATATGATCACTATTTGATTTACAAAAATTTTGGCAGAGTTTACTCTGTTTTTCTGACTAGCCACCTGAAATAGAAGATTTCCAATAGACAGAACAAATAGACCAATATGCATATCCATGTATGCGCGGGCCGACAAGATCACCGCTGCGATTAAACCGCCCAACAAACACAACAAGCAAACGTAATATCCAATCTGACTGATATATTTCCAACTCTCAGCATACTAACATAATATACAAATGGACTAACACAACCTATACTCACAGGAATCCACAGACCTCTATACAGACATACTGACAAATGAGATGGGACAGGGCCCCCGTCGTACCCAAAATGAATATAACACAAAGTAACCAATAGTAGTTATACCAGAAGTAGCTCAGAAAGAAGGAGCTCTACAGACTGCAAGCTGGGGTCCTACAGAGGTGGTCTGCTACTCTGTGCATCTGTACCTGCGGGCATGAAAGAATTCAAAAGATATCTCAATATCGGATTATAGAGAAAATGAGATGCTTGGAAATAAGATTAAGAACAATTGTTATAATACAACTGAGTTTTCAACATTAAGCCCGCCTACATATCTTTGGAATTAGGAATCAAGTTGTTTGTAGTTCCAAGGGCAAAACTCATATACAAATACCAAAGGAATATTTCTTTCATTTTTCAGAATATTGAACGGATGTCCAATGAACCAGAATGATGGCGACCTCCAAGCTCGCGCCATCTCACTGTCTCACACCAAACGAGGCCCAGTGCTCACGTATCATAATACATAACAGACATCATGCTGACAAGTGAGCCGAGGCGAGCGAGGCCCAGCACTCATGTGAGCTGGGGCGAACGAGGCCCAACACTCACAAATAATAATGCTAACATATCCCAAGCCCAGCTCTTTATGATGCCAAACTAAGCAAAGTTGGTCCATGGGCAAACCGACCCGCTGTATCCAATTTGCTTTGGAATATACATAAATATATATACATAATATAATATAATATAATATGCACGATAATAATCGGCCTGGGAACCGAGGAACAAAGTCATAATAGGCACGAATAGAGTCGTGAGAAGTCATATGCATAAAATAATCCTTATCCAAAAATCCAAAAGAGTAACATAGTTTTTAAGGCCATTCGTCAAAACTACAGTTCTTTCTAATTTTTTTTCCAAAGTACTAAGAACGTATATTGTTTCAACCCTATCCAACTTTCGAAATTTACATACTTGTCAAACTTTCATAGATAACCAATTTATCCAACTTTCATAATTTTACCAACTTTTAGCATCAAACTTTCAACTTACAGATCTTAAGATCACAGGAATAACTAATAGCCAACATATAAGATCGGATACCAACTTTTAGCATCAAACTTTCAACTTACAGATCTTAAGATCACAGGAATAACTAATAGCCAACATATATTATTTCAAGCTTAAGTTTACTAATGCAGGAGAGTGTCTCTATACTATGCTATCCCTTCTTTGAGATTTCAAGGTTCAAAATCTACGTTTCTGATTCAAACTGAGCATTGATAATTATAGTTATACGTGCCTTTATAGAGTATGATCAGATTCTAAATTTAACCTCTTGGACTTACACCTACTGCTAAAGATCAGTGTGCATCCCAAGCAGTTCAATCCCTATATATACCACAATTGTCCAATTATACATACATACCCAGTTTTGTTCTTTGTACAGGGTCTATAACAATTGGCAATTTAATATTCATTCTTTCCAATCATCAAAATTGAAATTAGAAGTTCAAGGATAAATTAGACGAGATCTTGCATCACACAGACCTTTCTAATTATTACAAGTACGTTAATTGATTTTTCAGGAAATAGAGCTTGCTAACTAAGGTAGCATTACAGACTTTTGTTCCCTGGACCTATTAGGCCATAAAAAATATTTCAAACTAGATAATCTTCGTTTAAACTCACAATTATTTAAAATTCTTAATGTCCCAAGAGAGTAGGACATCACTAATGATTCATAAGCAAGGCTAAAGATTTCATAAGCATATGTACGTTTAGGTTGCAGGGAAAGGAAGTTTTTCTTTCAAACTTGTTACATTTTTTTCACATTATATTTGGCAGTTCTTTTTCTGGTTTTCTGGGCAGTGTTCATAATCATGTCCCTCTTGGTAACTTTTCATCTTACTGGTGGAAAAGGAAAGCTAATAATAAAGTTCACAAAATTTTTATTCAGTCACTTCCTATTTTTTTTATCTGTTGGAACCTTTGGAAGAATAGATGTGGTGCAAAATATGGGGTTAAGAAGTGAAGTATTTCGAGGGTGAAGTATCTTGTCTTTTAAGGATGTAACTCATTTGCTCATAATAGTTTATCCATACTTGTCTTGGCCTAATAAATGGACTGATCTAATTATGATGGTTGAGAGATGTTCTCAAGAAATGGGAATTATTACTGTCAGTTGGAAGCCACCAGATTTTGCCTTAATAAAGTTGAATACTGATGGAAGTACTTCGTCATCCCACCACCAAATACATTTGGAATACAACAGACACTAGATAACCTCCTCTTCTTAGGTTCATGCTCACCTATAACTTTCTCAAATGGTCTGAATGACACCAGAGTATTCAGTTACGCTATCTAATAAGCAATTTTCTTCAATTATGGGTTGGTGTGAAGCATCCAACTATTCAATCTTATTTCCAAAATTAGATCTTTTTCATCATATGAATTTATCTCTGCTAATCACCAATGAAGAACAGCATCATACAACATATTCTTATTATGATCAAATATGGACATGTGCACTTCATATCTCACAACATAAAAGCATATTAACAAGAGCAGAAATGATAATACTCATAGAACCATCGTCAGTTTATCTACATGTCTATTGCAATCAGTTAATTCTTGAGACATGTATACCCTATTTAACGAGACCCCTAGTTGAGTCACGGAAGCACTTCTAAGATCATATCTAATCAATTAAATAGGAGATGTGGTTGAATCTTAATATCAAGTAGAAGAAGCTACCAATTTAGGACGTAACAATGATTTTTTTTCCAGAAATCTGATGGTAGAAGTTGATAGGTGCTTCAATATACCTTTAGAACAATTCGAACATGAGATATTTCAGACTTACCAATCCCTTTTCATACTCTTATTGGTTATGAATTTTAAAGACACAAAAACTTAAGACGTAACTAAAGGTTTACAAAAATGACGAGGAATAATCATAACGTTTAACTAAGTCATGCCGAAGAACGGAAGACTTTACATACCTTTCTTTCATCGTCAAACTAACCCCAAAGCCAAGCCAACCCGACTTACTCTTCAGGACGTCCAACGTCTACAAAAGATCACAATAACGCTCATGGTTAATTAAGACCCTTTTCATATCACTTTTTCTCTGTTTCGGAAAACGGAAACACAACCAAATCACAACCAAAACAACCAACGGTGAACAACCAATCACGAAGACTCTACTTCTCCACAGACCACTTCTACACCATCAAACCTCGCCGAAAAATGACACCAAATCAGTCCGCAAAAATCAGCCAACAGCAGCCCCTATTTCAACCACAAAACTGTCCCAAATCAGTCGCACCAGCAGCCCCAAATATGACCCAAAACCCCTCTTTCTCTCCTTCTTCCCTCTGTCTCTAACCAACCCAAATTGCCCCGCCAACTACCCCTTTTTGGCCACCTCAAACCAGCCTTAAACGCCACTAAAATGAACCAGATTTAACCTAACAAACAACCCTTAAATCAGTCAGCAAAACCAGTAGCAAAGAATGCCTAAACCAGCAACCAGAAAACCCATACAAAAAGGCCCAAAAACCAGTTGAAAACCCATGAAATCAGTCACCAAAACCCCATCTGAAAACCAACGACCAAGCCACCAAATCCCGACCAAACCCAACCACCATTTCAGCCCCAAAAATCACAATTTCCAGCTCGAAAACCACTAAGAAAATTGTTCAAAACACAGCTGAAACAGACCCACTTGGAACCCCTTTCTCTGCCACAATCTCACCACCCAAACGACCCCTAATTTGCCGCAAAACCACCAACAAAATGACCCTCTTTTCATCGCCGGATTTTCCTATTTCTAACTCTTCTTATTCTAATCAAAGATTAGTATTCCATTGAAGATATAAGGGAAAGATGAAGGTAAAAGAGAAATGGCAAAGAGACAAGCAGATGTTTCTGGCAATTTCTGGAATATTTGCCTCTACTAAAGGACTCAACTTTTCCAACAAATACACTTAAGTCCCAAATTTTACAAAAATTGCAAAATTGGTCCCAAATTCCGTAATGGTTCCAATACACCATATTATGGGTTCTAACATTTGTAATGATGATTTTATACGTTATGAAATGCTTCGATATTATGCTGTGCGGGAAGGTTATTCTCATACATAGCATTCATCAATAGTAGCCCAACTAGCATATTTCATACTCAACGAAGAGAGTTAGCTGAAGATGTAGGAATAAATTAGGGTACTTTTTCTTCATATGGTCTTCCGCTTCCCAAGTTATCTCCTCTCTATTATTATTGCGCCAAAGTACCTTGATTGACGCTATATCCTTGTCACCAAGAGAGCGGTATTCGCTTCTAAGATTTTATAAAGAAAAACAAAAGAATACTAGCTTATATACCTTGCTGGAATCTTTTCCAAATTTTCATAGCTGCCATAGGACCCACTTACTGAATTCAAGACAACACCCTTCGGGAAGGCAGTCTCACCTTTGATCACACCAATCCCAAAAAGTTTTCTGTCATACCAAATAGCTTTTATCATACCCAATTAACTATAATATTGCACGTTACAGAATTTTCTTTCAATTCGTTCATACCCCATCTGAATCCACACAGTGATGGTGCTTCAATATACCTTTAGAACAATTCGAACATGAGATATTTCAGACTT
>DF372073.1:7896-17918 GCA_000787875.1 Solanum virginianum
AAGATGAGGAAAGCAAGATTGAGATTGTTCAAAAAGAGATGTTCAGATACCCCAATGTATAAGTATAAAAATATTCACTATGGATGATTTCAAGCAAGGTAAGAGTAGAAAAAGAGGGAAAAGATATATTGAAAAGAGGCATTAAACAAGCTCTGTTTAAATTAAAGACAAGTCATATAAAAGATTCAAGTTAAAGAGGATAAATTGCATATAACTGTTTCAAAAGCCAATATAATATCTCAAATTATAAGATATCGTTTTCACCATTGAAAATTGAATTTAAGTTAGAAATAATGCAATTACAGTGTACAAAGAAATCGAGCACTCACTCTATAGAGGTAAAATGGGACTTAGGATATTCCACATTATAACATAAATCCATAGCGTAAACTAACAATCAATTCATAATAACCATAACTAATAGGTAACCGTAATCTCCAAATATAACACATAGTATATATCCGTACAAATGTCTACAAGATGTCTAACAATGCCTCTAGTCATATAATAGGAGGGGCCAAGACATGTCCCATCTCAACCTCAAAGTAAATAATAAAAGTGAAAGCAACATTAGGTAGATGGATGGTGGCTTGTCCTTGCCAAAACAATTCAGAAAGAAACATAAATCCTCCAAGGGTAGTGCTATTGGCCATCTTCTTTTTCTTTTCTCAACATTTTAACCTCAACCTGGTCCTTAAGAATCCTCTGAGTAGCCTGCATTATCTTCTACTTTGGCCAATCAAACTACTTGTGGAGCTCTTTCTACAAGGTCTTCAAACAGGATGTTAGCAGCAATATAGCTTCACTTATCTCATTTTGAGAGAAATAATTCCCCAGAGACTCAGCATATGGGATACTAGCATAATTATCTAGCACTGAGAAGAAATAATTATGTCGTCTAGGTGTTTATGCTTAGGCTATAAGGCTAACGAATTCCTTTTTACATTATATTGCATAGGGGTGTCAGACTATCAGTTGCCGGTGTAATGAATTAGGAAGGGCATAGACTATCATTAATTGTTTTTTCTAAAAGTTTATTCCTTTCAACCATAGTGTTTACTTTAGAGTGAGAACTATTCTTTGTTGCATAGAAGAATCAGACAAGTTCAGCGTCTTGTCCAAAGCCAAATTACCCCAAGCAGGGTGATGTTTGCATTTATGTTCTTACCCTTATAGCCTCTACAGTAAATCTCAAACTAATATGTCTTTCACCTGTATAATTCCTTCTTTTTAGGCCTTTTAATCAACCCTCTGTTTATCTTCTAAAACTGTTGCTTTCGATACCACCTTTGCTTTTGGAAGAGATACAGAACTTCCTTTTCCTTTTACAGCTTGAGGAACATGTGAATTTTTAGACTCATCTTCTTGAGAGGCTGCACTAGCAACATAAACTTTGGACTAAAAGATTTGAGAAATCAGGGTAGAAGGTTTTGACAGCTGTTATTTATCCAGGATTGGTCGAGTATTCTCAGAAGCCTTAGTCTTTGATTGTGAAAGTTTCAAACCAAATGAACTATTGCAGAACTTTCTTGACTACATAACTCAACAAGATATTTGTCTTCCATTGTACATACATGTACCAGGTTCAAGTCCTGAAGTAACAGTCATCAGATTGCTTCTGGAACTGTTAAAGCTAGCTTTACCTCCCTCAGTACACATACCATATCTAGTAATATCTAATTAACCAAGATAGATAAATCTAAAAATACAAGATGACTAGAAGAATATTGAATACCTTTTCCCTACTCGTAAAGCTATAGCACCATTAACAATATTTGTGACAACATATTTGTTGCCATGATAACTCATCCAACAATTTCCTTATTGTGTCCACACTCAGAAATCCTCTTTTCTACACATGGGATAGTTAAATATTCTTCTTATCTTTAATTTATGTTCGTCTTATTTAAATTACCATAATTAGTTTGTATATCAATATAAATAACATATATCTTAACAAGAACAACATACCCATTAAAATTCCATGGGTGGGGTCTAAGAAGGGTAGAATGTACACCCATTCTCCAGTGACTTACCTAAGTTTTGCTTCTAAGGAATTTTTCTGATACTGTACTTCTGTCTAATCTAGTACACAACCTATTACATTAAGTTAAAATCTGCCCATTTCTTGATGTTTTCTTCATTTCCTGTGATTCATTTACTTTTTTACTATGAAATTTTAATATTTGTTCATAAAATCATATTGATCAAATTCTATGATATACTTTCTTGGGTGATTGTTTTCAATATATGATCTGTTTATATGGATTTGTAGACATAATGTTATTAGTGCATTTATTTACCTTTTTTCTGATTTTCCACCAGGTGTTCAGCACCTACATTGAAGCCCGACTATATCTGAATTCGTCCTGCGTAGGTCCCTATTTGGAGGAAAGCATTCCCTGCCAAGAATTTTTCCATTCCTAATGCCCGAACCCAAGACCTCTGGTTAAGGAAGGAGTAGCCCCATCCGTTGCACCACATCCTTTGGTGGTTATTTACCTTTATTATGCTACTAGGTAACCTTGGTCCTAATTTATGAGAAGGAAAATAGTTTTAGCATATTTATATTATACCTTCCTCTAGATTCATCCTCTTGTTAAGTAACCTAATCCAAATAAAAGATACTGGATTTTGAAAGAGGGATGTGATCATATAGTCATATTACTCTGTACTTGTTAGCTGAAATAAGAAATGTCTTGAAGAGTCCAAGTAGTGGGGTCATGACTTTGTTGATTTGACTTTCTGGTGCAATGGCTATAGGAGAGGATTGTTCTTTGCACTTGCTTCTAGTTACTAAATGAGTATGAACTTCAAATATTGTTTTCTTTGCACTTTGGAATTCATGTCTATTTTTTATTTATGTGAGAGAAGATAAGAGTCAATCGAAAACTCATCTCAGTGTGCATAGTTTTCTTTTTCATGCTCAAAGAGATGATCCGATCAAGTGAAGCAGAAAAAACCAAACATAGATTCACCTACATAATAACACATGACTTTAGCTTTAGTTGTTAGTTGCTACTAGACTTAGAGTTTATCTTAATCACTTCTATTAGCTTAGTTTTTTTTCAAATTATTTTTTTTATTATCCTATTTTATCTTCAATAGTTATCATATAGAGTTTGTATATGGTAGGACTCAAATGGGTACAACCCTTTATATACTGAATGTAGATTATAATAATAAACATTGTTTCATTATTAATATTGCTCCACTCTTTATGGTATTAGATCACGTCCAACTCTCACAAGTCAAATCTTTATCTTTCTGACTTTTAAGCTCATTCATCAACTCTAATGGCCACAAATGTTTATGTTGTCAATACGGATGCTAACAACACAATAATTGTTCAATTCGATTTTGTCACATAGTTGTCCATCAAATTGGGGGGCAGCCACAGCTTCTCTCTATGGAAATCCTAAGAGCCAATGCGTATATGTGGTCACAATCTCTTTGGTCATCTCGATGGATCTATTTCTTCCCCCTCTAAAATGTCATCTCAAAACAACCAACAAATCAAGAATCCTATATATCTTGTTTGGTTTCTTCAAGATCAGTTAATCCAAAATACTATCTTAGCCTCTGTTGAACCAACTTTTGCTGCCACTATAGCGGCTACTGACACAACTAAAGATACCTGGGACACTCAACAATTGTATATGCAAACAAGTCACAAAGAAGAATATTTAATTTATGTGATCAACTGCTCATATTACAAAAGACACTCATTCTATTGCTGATTATCTTCACCAAGTTAGATCACTATGTGATGAACTTGTAACAGCTGGAGCACCAGTATCTAATTCAGAATTGATAGTTAAAATTCTTAGTGGACTTGAATCCAAATTTCATGAACTATCAACTGCTATTCGTACAAGAGATTCCACTATCTCTTATGAAGAATTGTATGAAGAGCAACTCAATCATGAGCTTTTTCTCAAGCATGATAAGGCTAGGAAATCACAATTGCCAATAATCACTGATGTCGTAACACAAAAAAATTAGCAACTTTTCCTCAGAACAACAATAGGCATTAGGGTAACAACGCAGCCATTAATCAACAATGGCACTCATAACCATCGCGTACATGGAAAAATCAATCACAATCATCATCTGGTAGCAAATTGCATTACCAGCTTTGTGATTATCTCGATCACTCTACCAAAGTTTGTCATCCTCAGTTGCACAACCGTCTGCAAGCCCAAGATAATTTTGCCAGTTGCCTTAATCAACAAGAAGCCCATTGGATTGTTGATAGTGGAGCAACTCATCACATTAGTTTTGATGCTCGGAGTTTAGTTACTGTGCATGACTACCATGATCTGGAAGAGATAGCAATGGGAAATGGTAACACCATTTCAATTACCTATACTGGTAACATTAACTTAAGTACATCAATTTATGATTTGAAATTGCTTAACACTTTATGTTCTCCTGCCATAAAAAGCAATCATATTTTTGTCTCAAAATTTTGTCAAGATAATTTGACATCAATTGAATTTTTTCCTTTTCATTATTTTATGAAGAATCTGAATATGGGGGCACCTCTACTATGTGAGACAAATAGAGATGGGTTATATGAGTGACCGCCTAGCAGCATAGAAAGTTAAAAATTTTGTCAAGATAATTTGACATCAATTGAATTTTTTCCTTTTCATTATTTTATGAAGAATCTGAATATGGGGGCACCTCTACTATGCGAGACAAATAGAGATGGGTTATATGAGTGACCGCCTAGCAGCATAGAAAGTTCTCCTCAGTGTAATGTGTTTGTTCCTCTCAACTCGTGGCATCGACATTTAGGAGATCATAATAATCAAATTTTAAATAAGATTCTACATAGGTTTTCCATTCCTGTTTCTCATTCTATAGAAATTTCAAGTTGTAAGTCATGTTATTTGAATAAAATGCATAGGTTGACATTTTCTAAAAAAATTTGCAAAGTCAGAGGCCATTGCAGATTCTTTATAGTGATTTATGGGGTCCTTCACCTATTTTGTCAATTGATAGAAAAAGATATTATGTCCTATTCATTGATCATTTCTCTAAATACATGTGGTTGTTCACTCTAAAATAAAAAAATAGAAGTCTTAGACATAAACTTTGCATCTATTGCTTGAAAAATGATTTCAAAAAAACTCTTATCCCTATATACGGATAGTGGTGGTGAATTTTAAAGTTTGTCATCTTACCTAAAAACACATGGCATTGAACACTTAGTTGCACCTCCATATACACCGCAACGAGTAGCTTTGTTTGAATGCCAACATAGACAAGTTATTAAGACTGCTAGAACTTTGTTACATCAAGCTTTATTACCATCATCCTTTTGGAGTTTTGCTTGTCATCAAGCAGTTTATCTTATAAATAGACTAACCATTCCAAATTTAAAAGATAAGTGTCTATATGAGATTCTATTTCAAGATACACCCAAATATCACTATATTAAAGTTTTCGGTTATCTATGCTACCCATGGCTTAAACCTTATGCTAGGAATAAATTAGAGCCACGTTCAACTCCATGTGTTTATTTAGGATTTTCAAATAAATATTATGGCCAGCAATGTTTTGATCCTATAAATTCAAAAGTTTATTTTTCTAGAGATGTTCTGTTTCTGGAAGACAACTTTCCTTTTGAAAATTTATTCTCTTACTTGAAGAATATAAATACAACTAATGTATGTTGGGAAAACTATATTGTCGAACAACCAGTAAAGAAAAAATCTTTGGTTTCAAATGTTTGTTATCACCTTACCGATGCAGTTGTGCAACCAACCACAACACTCTCGCCCACCTCTGCGACCCGTGGTACCTTCGTCAACTTAGGTAATTCCCAATCTCTATTGTTGATTCATACTCACCCATCAGTACCTTTGATTTCAGCACCCAACAGTCATCTTTGACCCAACCCACCACATGTTTTCCATTAGATTTATGCCTTCGCCAAACCTTCCCTTACTTACTTACCAACCCACCACATGTTTTCCATTAGATTCCATGCCTTCTATAAACCGCCCCTTACTCACTTACCAACGCCAAACCTCCTTCCCTCCAACTTCTGTGTTACAACCAACACATCATTCATTGTTTGATCCCCTCACTTCACAACACACATTGGATTCCAATCCATCCTATACATAAGTTCCTACCACCACTAAACCATATTTACATCCCATGGTCACCCGTTCTAGGACCAGCAGTCTTAAACAAAAACAATTCAATGTCACTATCCAAAATTCCCCATCCTTTATACTACCACATATAGACAAGCTCACTCTCATCCTCATTGGAGAAAAGCTCTGAAATCTGAATTTGATATCTTAGTTGAAAACCGAACATGGGATTTAGTTCCATGCAATCCTTCAATGAATGTGGTTGATTGCAGGTGGCTATTTCGTATAAAGCATCATCCTAATAGTTCGACTGATAGGTATAAGGCTCATTTGGTTGCCAAAGGATTTATGTAACACTCAGGTCTCGAGTATCATTTAATGTTCAGCCCAGTAGTCAAGCCAGCTACTATTTATCTAGTTCTTACTATCACGACTCAACGCAGCTGGCCCATCCATTAACTAGATGTCCATAAATGTATTTCTTCAAGGTCGTTTAGAAGAGGTAGTTTATGTGAGGTAGCTCTCATGACCCAAGCCTAGGGTCTAGACGTGAGATGGTTAATAGGAACCCGAAGCGATCCCCAAACAAGCGTCTTAAGCATACATAGTAGATCTCTAGTATCGTGGAAGTAATAAAGGATTAATAAACATATAGCATATAATGCCTAAGCAAAACATGTCTAAGAGAAGTCTTCACAATTACATAAAGATAATAGGAGTCAAGCTCGATACATAAAATTCCATATCAAACATCAACTCTAGTATGAGTGGAACAGGGGCCAAGACATCTCCCGAGCTCACCCTCAAAAGATAAAAGAAGGTCTAAAATAGATAAGTCTTAACACAGCATTAAAATAAAGTGGATGTTGTCCCCGAAGTAGAGGACTAACCAATAGCAATCTTCAAATGATCCGGCTAGCCATGTGGAGGAGGAGGATGAATAGGAGCTCTGGTCCCTACATGGTCTATGTAGGAAAAAAGTATGTGTTAGTACTTAGAATGTACTAAGTATATGAGATGCAATGCAACAAGGACATAAGCCATAATAATCAAAATGCATAATCAAAATCATAAACATAAGCTCAATATGATACATAAAATCAATGCGCAAAACAAACATGCATAAAGGTAGTCCAAGTTGCATAATATATCATACATATGTGGGAGGAGACTAAATGACCAAGTAAGCAACTACTTGGAATCACAATGTTTACTCCACAGCAAATGAAGGAGTGGTCTACTTGCCAAGGTAAACCAAGCATAACCCACATAGTGGGTCATAACCTAGATGGATCCACTAGTAAAAGCCCATTAAGGGAAATAATATAAACCTATGGTGGCACATAGTTAAGAGACCAAGACTTAATAAATGTTAGGCCTCAATTGGTGCTAAGTCTAGTCCCACAGAATACTTTGATATAATCATAAACTTAATCATAACTTGCATAACTTATAGAATAAAATAACATGGCATGAGTAGCTCTTTCAAACACATAACCCCTACGCGTGGCATATACCTTGTAATAGAGGGAAAAAACGTAGCATACCCTTCTAATAAGTATTGCATTACACATGAGGGTAGAGATTGTAACTGGCATAACCCCTACGTATACCTTGTATTAGAGGGTAAAAACATAGCATAGGACATAACCCCTTCAAGTAGGTATCACAATACACATGAGGGTGGAGATTGTAATATGCAAGGCCCTTTCTACTAAGCTTTAGATAGTACATGAGGGTAAAATAGTTGTTATGCATGACCCCTTCATATTGACATGATTCACTTACCAAAGGGTAAAAATATAGAATAAGGGCTCAACATTTTACTTGCAAATCATAGAAACTTTCATGAGTTTAATACATGTTTAGGAGCCCATAATTTATCATTTTACTTACAAATCATAGAAACTTTTCATGAGTTTCATTCATACTTGGGAGCCCATAATTTATCAAAGCATGCTTGTCTTGTAAATTAGTCAAACGTGGTGGGTATATGTATATGTAGTTAAAATCATGCATTTTCAGAGTATAAGATAAGAGAGGATCAAAACTAACTCACTTTGAAGTCATTCAAATCAACCTACCAATATTGTACTAAAACTCTTATCATTTAGAAATCATATTTCAAGACACATAGTGGAAAATATTTAGTTTGAATCATTCTTAATTAACCGATTACTATAATATACATCATCTTCCAAAATATGGACATGTGAATATGAAACTCCATAAGAATATGAAACTCATCTTATCAAGTAAAACCTAGTTAAGACTTCCACAATACTCATATAAATCCATAAACTCCACATGATATCTTACTTCATGATAATGCATAAAATAAACCATCATAGAAGGCATAAAAATAATATCATATGTAAGAGTTCATAAAATACCCATAAAGATCGATAGATTTCATGTAGTTGGAGAAGAAGACCGGTTAGACTTGTGTGAGGAAGGTTCCCACAATCAAACCCACAACCTTGGTGATAGAGCACAGAAAAACCCTTGGAAAATGATGAGAAATTTGGAACCCAAGCTTACACCTTTTTGCTTAAAGCCTTGAGGGAACTTGAGAGTGTTTGAGGAGTTTAGAGACTTAGAGTTTTCAGGAATAAGAGGGAATGGGATAAATTAGGGTTGTATATACTGATGAGGGACATAGGTGGGGTAAAAATGACATAGTTTGGAGTTAGAAAAAGGAGGAAAGGTCAAATTTACCCCTATTTAAATTCTGGCCGGACAGGTCTATGAGACCCTATCTATAGCCGTAGAGCTTTCTATGAGCCATAGATGGCCTTTTATAAGTTACGAGTCTCAAAATTAAGTTATTGGAATTTGTCATGAAACCTTGTCTACGACTCTAGATAGTTCTACTGGCCGTAAATGGGGTTTCATCTGATGGCCCTTCTTCAAACTTCAGAGACTTCCTTTCTCTAATTTCCACTCTACGAGACCCACTTTACGGACCATACTTTGCCTTAAGATCCATAAAACCCCTTGTAAACATCAACAGATCAAATTTTCTAACTTATTTCTTGCATCTCTCTTACCCCTATAAGTGGGGTTTTATACTATCTCTCCCTTGGGAACATTCATCTCTGAATGTACTAAGGTAAGCTCTAAGGAATGGGTTCAGGCATTACATGCCAATGTGCTATGTAAAAAATGCAACACACGCACCATTTAATATCTTCAAACCATCTTTGAAATAACACTTATAATGCAATCTCAAATTCAAATAAAACATGCGTGAATGTCATGGAAATGGCATGCAAGGAGAGGAGATTCTAAGATGGGAAAAATAGTATTATCTCAGGCTTGATCAGAATGGAAAAGATGGGGATATCGGTTATTCATATAGGGTTTGAATTCCCATGTGGCACTTTCAACTTGTTGGTTCCTCCAAAGGACTTTGACGGACACAATATCTTTATTTCTCAACCTCTTGACTTGTCTATCAAGTATTTCCACCAAAACTTCCTCATAAGTCAAGTTATCTTCTAAAAAACCCATAACACCCAAGGGTACTATAGAACTTGGGTCACCAATACACTTCCTCAAGATAGACACCTGGAAGACTAGATAGACCATACTCATCTCTGTGGGCAACTCTAATTCATAGGCAACCTTACCAATTCTCTTTATTATTCTATAAGGCCCCATAAATCTTGAGCTCAACTTCCCCTTCTTCTGAAATTAGACCACACCCTTCATGGGTGAGATCTTCAAATACACCCAAACGTCCATATCACACTCAAGATCTCTCCTTCTTATGTTGGAATAGGACTTTTGCCTACTTTGAGCCATTTTCAATCTCCCTTTTATCAACCTCACTTTATCCAAAGCATCAATGACTAGGTCCAATCCCAATAAAGTATTTTCCCCATATCAAACCACCCAACCAGGGAC
>DF372070.1:0-13999 GCA_000787875.1 Solanum virginianum
ATTCTATATAAATCTGCAGCTTTTAGGGTTTGAACTAGGTCTGCCACGTGGCAAAATCCTATTAGGCCACATCATCCGCCCGCTTCAGCATTTTCAGCAACCTTTCGAACTTAAATTCGATGCTCCGACCTCATCCAAAGTTGAAAAAATACAATAGATATATGAAATCTGATCGGAAATGACATTTCGAACCCAATGGTGTAGTCAAAATTTCCAACGAAGGTCGTTTTATGCCAATGTGGGTCTCATTTCCCAATATCAAAATCTACCATAGATCAAAAACACAAGAAAGCCCCGGGAACTAAATGAAAGATCCTCCTAGACCAAAATCGATGTTTCGAATCTAACAAAATTGTCAGAATTCAAAATTTAGGCCTTCTTGGCCCAAAAATCTAAGAAAGTTCATTCAAACTAGTTTCGGACTCAAAAATTTAAAATATTCTCAGAAGTTCTAAAAATTACAACTAAGTCATTTCTAGCATTAGTTTGACCATACAAAATTACTAAAATTTTTAGAATTTCAATCTGACCTTCCGAAACCCGAATGTTGACCAAAGTCAAACTTTGGCTCCGATAACAACTAAAAATGCAACTTTAGACCTAAAATCTCCATTTTAACTCCAAATTTAGTTCTGCAAGTGACCAAAGTCAAACTTTGGCTCCGATAACAACTAAAAATGCAACTTTAGACCTAAAATCTTCATTTTAACTCCAAATTCAATTCTACAAGTTCCCTTAGACTAGATTCGGCATTTTGGAGCTGATGGAATCAACAAAATTATGATCCGACAATTGAAACTCAAAACGGCCAGAAAACTCAAAATTTTTCAACTTAAGCCTTTAAATACTCTTTCATTTGAAAAACTAAAGCTTATCGCCATACCTTCGAAATCTGACTTTTAACATTAGCCAATAACGACTCAAGGCAACTTTTAAGAAGGGCAAAAATAGTAATTTGGCTGAAAATACAAAAAATGACCTTCAGGGTCATTACAACAAGATCTGTTCAACTTGATTCAAACAAAAATTTTGAATTATACCAATCCTCATGTGTCAAGTGCTCTCACAATAAAGAAAGTCCTATTTCACATATGTAGGAAACATTTGATTTAAGGACATTTTGCAAATATACGCTCACACCCACAAAGATGTTCAATGCATGCAATTGTGATACAATATGCTTGAATTTCATGTAAGTCTCCATTAATGTGAGAATATTTGAAATGAGATCATGTAGGACTTGTAATTGGCTTGTAATACAGGCTCAGGGGCTGGTAGGATATTTATCTGGGATAAAAGTGAGTTAATCTCTTCTTGAGTATCACACTGATTTTGTGCTTTTGATAATTAAGACGCTTGATATTCTTTGTTGTCCTTGTTTTGACTTCATAGAGACATTACTCGCTGAGAATTTCCTTCATTTTACCCCCCTTTTGAAAATTTTTCTCTTTTGAAACTTGTGCTTTTGACAATTGATGTGCATTTGACGCTTGATACTCTTTGTTGTCCTTGTTTTGACTTCATAGAGACATTACTCTCTGAGAATTTTCTTCATTTTACCCCCCCTCTTTTTGGAAATTTTCTCATTTGTTAGAACAATTCTCTTCTTGTCTTTCTTTAACATTGCAGGGGTATTTTGTCTTTTCTTATTTTTTCAACATCCTTTTTCTTTTCTCCTTTTTTTTCTCTAGAAGTCATTTTGTTTCCTTAACTTTGAGACTTTGCATCGTTTGCCTATAGTAATTTCAAACTTCAATCTTCATCTTATCATTTGCACATCTTTTTGTGCGCTCAAGAAGGATGAGCTAAGAGAAGGAGATGCATGTAAGAACTCAAAAGGGGAACGACTAAGGTGTGATTGTCCAAAGAAAAGGTTTCAGGCTCAAAGTGGAAAAACTAAGGATTAATGTCATTTGGTAGGCTTTGAAAGACACAAATGGGTCAAAGAAAGCCTACAATCCTTTCTCAAACCAAACATTACTTAGGATTTCTCCTTAACAAACATTCGGACCAAGTTCAAGATCAACAATGCGATACAATTGAATTTTAATCTAACGCTCACCACACAATGCACTTGAAACTATGAAGTTGGTTTTATTCTTATCTTGAATGAGTGCAAAAGAATTTTCAAGTATCACAAAAATATAATGAGAGGTACCAAAATAATCTATGGTTGATAACAAAATTAAATATTTCTATCCTTCAAAATATTTCACATGTCTCTAACTGTAATGGTATCAATTGAGTCGAAGATTGACTCTTAAAATATGTACACTTTTTTTTTTTTGAAAAATGACTACCGAACTCAAAAAGGTTGCCTATGTATCTCATGAATATGAGAATGAGGTACACATAGTTCATGAAGATATAGTATAAAATATGAACAATTTGAATCTTTTTTTTAAAAAAATTGAAAAAGGAGCATAGAACCCATAAGGGATACGTATCTCATGGAAATGAGAATCAAGTACGCGTAATTCGTGAATATATTGTATAAAATGCATATTTTAAATAAATAAATGGATGTATTTTTGAAAGAAAAATAACAAAATTAGAAAAAAAAAATCAATGAATCATACTAAGGGCAAACTATTAATATCAAGCAAAAATTTCTCCTTTTTTTGAAACAAAATGTAAGATAAACAAAGTGAAATAAATCTATTGAATATAAAATTACATAGCAAAATTAAAATATATACAAACTCAGAGTGGTGTCTTGCAAATCTAGCATTTGAGTACAATCTTGGTAGAATTTTTGAGGACTTCTCAAAAATGAGTCCTCAAAAATTTTGTCCCTGTTGCATCCTCAACAAAGTCTGGTGTTCAAAAGTATTTTTTTTAAACCTAAAATAACAATTGTCCCTGTTTCTATAATAATAAAACGAAAAGCTTACAGAGAATATGACCGAGCTATTTTGGCGCCTACGTATCCCATTGAATGTGAATCAGGTCAATCATAGTTCAAACAAATTATAACTGGCATAATCATATTTCAAATAAAATATGTCTATTTACACAAAATCAAATAAACATGAATGAAACAAATTATACAATGTTTATACAAATAGATGACGTATAATGCACCATAATATACATATGACTAATCAAACCAAAGGGAAACCTAACTATTGAAGAATGTGCACGTCCTATTGCCTCCCTCCCCCCTCCTCTCCCCCCCCAAAAAAAATACATTATATAATTTATGCGAATAAAGTGAATGGGAATACAAAATGAAGGAAGAGGGGTATACAAACAAAAATAATTCTCAAGCAGGGTACAACTTTAAAATATTTATTTACAATAAAACAAACTAAACTACAAAAAAAGTTTCAAACTCGCATGACAATAGTACATTCAACTCAACATACATATCTTTCAATTAGATGTAAGGTGGTATTCTAATAGACTCGTATCATAAATTTCGAGTCAACCTAGGCAAATGCACCTAAATGAGAAATTTGGTTCTGCTCTAGCCTAGGTTTACTATGAGTGAATTTTATTTAAAATGGACTGGTGACCCAAAGGACTACTCGGGCTGGGGAAGATAATGACCATTGACCCCTCGAGATCAACTCACTTCGTCAGGGTATCCCGATAAACAATTTGGATTCAACAGTTGCGACCCACATAACCGTCGTTTAAGTAAGAAATAAAAAATGGTCAATTGGGGGAAGGTATGCTATGCAAGAAATTACAAAAATAAAATAAACAATAAATAAATAACAAATACAATATACAAATAAACAATAAATATACTTTATAAATACAATGATAATGTACATATAAGTAAACAAGTAATGAATGATTATAAATAATATAGACATACAAATAACAATATATACATATGTGATATAATACAAAAATAAATAAAATAAAATAGAATCCTCCTCAATTTAAAAAAAATGAACTCATAATGGTTAGAACCACGAAATATCCCTAGTGGAGTTGCCATTCTGTTGACACCCTGAAGGAGCAACGCCGTGGCAACGCGAAAAAAATAATTAAATAAAAGAATTTAAATGGAAAAATAATTTAAATTTAGGGGTCATCACCTAATTTTAAGGATAATTAGGAAATTAATTAATTAATTACAAAATAGTCTGCGAACCAAAAAATTCAGGTAAGGGTTCAAGTTATTCCGAAGAAAAGGTATTAGCACCCTTCAGAATCTACAACTGTGGGTCTTGGCTGAACTCATTTTTTACAAATTGAGGAGGAGATACACAATATAACATAAGTATGATAATCACAAAATATACACTAACAATGATATGAGGAATGTCCTAGCATTTGCCAAACGTCAATAATATACACAATAATGAATAAATAAGGAATAAACTAAAATTTTTCGAACACACAGAAATAATATACACAATAATGAATCAATAGAGAATAAACTAAATTATTTCATCTTTTTAATGGGGAAGCCTCAAAATCCGACAGATAGATTCGTCATTAGTCAGGTTTAACAAACAATATATGCATGAACTTAAACAATAATCTCTAAATTTTAAAATATAATAAACATTAGTCTAAATTAAAAATTTTCATCTTTTTAAATGGGGAGGCCTCGAAATTCGACGGATAGATTTTTCATCGGCCAGTTTAACAAATAATATTTTCAATATCAACTAATTCATAACCAAAGTAATTAGAAATTATACACAAAAATATTAGAGTAACAAGAAAACTAAAAATGAATGATGGAATGACATCCCAAAAAGAATAATAATAGAACGATTCAACATCTTTAACTATAAATTGGAATTAATGCTTTGTGTGTGACCATGCAATAATTGAAATTAAAATAAATAAATAAATAAACTACAAACTAGTAAATGAATTTAATAGGAGTAATAAGCAGCTGTGAGGGAGGATAATGAATAAAAAAGATAGCCTAAACAATAGTCAAAATCAAAGCCAACAATCAAGAATAAATTAAAAGTTAAATAAAAGAGATAACAACCCAAACAGTGAAGAAATACAATCCATCAGAGAAAATACCCAGCCATACTTATCAGAAAACGCTAACAATAATACAATAGCCACATAACCAAGAAATGTAAAATAATTAAAAATAGAAACAAGCAAAAAGTAAAGTTACGAGGTCAACGAAGCTTGGTTTCTTGTTGTCCAAGGAGCTTCGAGTTCACCGAATTTTGTGGTTTCCACGTTGCTTGACTGGAACTTGTAACTTCACTATCGTTTTCTCCAGCATCGTGGGTTCGCTTGGGGTGTTGTTGTTTATGCATTTGAAGGCTGTTGGAGTGCATTGGAAATGGTGTTTTGGGGGGTGTTTGGTGGAGGTTTCAGGTGGTATTTTTGGAGTTGTTTGCTGGCTGCATTGGGGTTGGTTTTCCATGAGTTTTGGGTGGCGTTTTAGAGGTGTGTTTGGTTAATTTCCAATGGAGTTTTTGGGTTGGGATTTTGGGGCTGGTTTTGGATGGTTTTAATGGGGTTTTGTGGTGGTTTCGGGTGATGCTCGAATGGTAGTTTTGATGTTGATTTTTTGGATGGGGCTGGTTTTGGATGGTTTTAATGGGGTTTTGTGGTGGTTTCGGGTGATGCTTGAATGGTAGTTTTGATGTTGATTTTTTGGATGTATATAGAGGTGGAAGAGTGGTTTTCAGTTGACTTTTGGTGGTGTTTTGGGGAAGCCGGAGCACGCTAGAAATGGGGTTTTGGTGGCTGTCTTCATAGGGGTTTTCTTGGGTTTTCATAGTTGTTGGGTGTTGAAATGGTGTAGGAAGGTATGGAGAGAGAGGTGGAAGGGATGGTGGTTGCTTGGTGATGGAGATGGTGACCAAAATTTTCGTCGAATTTCCGCAAGGGGCGCCAAAAAAAGAAGAAAGAAAGAGGAGATTTTTATTTTTCTCAAATGCCTATTCTATTTTTGTACCATATTTTATAACAATGGAGGTTATATACACATTTCATCTCAAAACCTAATAGACTAGAAAGAATCGGGTCCAAATTGTGGGTCAATTAATCATACGTGCATAATTATATCGGAGTTGAAAAATAATTTATTACACTGCGTTAAAAATGTTAAAATGAATAAACAAATATAATTAGTAATAAATAATAAATAAAATAAACAAACTTGTAATATAACACAAAATATTTTTTGATTTAACAAGAAACTAAAAATAATAATATAAAAGTATGAATTTTTAAAACATTAGGGCAAAATTGGGTGTCAACAATCAGTACGTGGAATTTACTGGTATGTAAAATAGCTGAATGAAATCAAAGCAGGTAGAATAGTATGAAAATAACATCAACTCAACTCAAAAGACTCAACTCATCTCAATTCAGTAAAATATGCAAGTTTAAAGTAAATCATGCTCTTTTGAATATACATTTGAAAAGAAAGAATGATTCTGTTAGAAATCTCATACTCTATCAATGTTGCTTGGGAGTTTCTCTGAATCGACATTTGTCCTGTCGCGCCACCTTTAAGTTAGGTGGGGCACAACGAATAGACATTGTTGCCACGTCCATCCTAAACTTGTCCCGGTAAATGACGTAGTATGTCTATCTCTCTCTCACTTGAATCCAATGAGAATTGTCCAACAATTAGGACAAGAGTTGCCAGAACGTGTTGCACGATTATCCTACGCTGGCACATGCACTTCTGAGGTGACACTCCTCACCCAACTCGGTGTTCAATAATGCTCCCAAGACTAAANAAAATATCATTTAGACTCAATGCTCAATCCCATTAAACTCATTAGAATATCGATTATTTTCAAATAAAAAAATAATACTCATGTTTCAAAATAATTTCTATATACTATCAAAACTCTCTCTCAAATTACTGTTCATGCTCAAAAGTCATATTTATGGAAACTCAAGAACATATGCTACAAGAAATCATTAGTATTTAACATGTTTCATATGACTATCAGAGCTTAGTTTTCAAAATAAAGCATAAAAACAACCATAGTATTCAATTAGGCTTCATGTGAATGAAAACATGAACATATATCCAAATAATTACTCAACTTCAAGAAGATCATATACAGAAAACTCATTAATATTGTAGAAACTTAAATCAAGAATTTATTCAAGATAATACTTCAAGAAAACAAGTGTGTAGACTAAAACAACTTTCAATTCTCATCTACGACAATCTATAGAACACATGAGAGAACAACCCACATGCTGTTAGTTTAGCCTTACATACTTGGGATGAAGATTGTGCTAATCTTCTTCAAGAACTTGACCCTCAATCCTTAAACCTTCAAACCCTTGCTTCTTTCTCTCTCAGGAATACGCTTTAGACTCAGGAAAAATACTGAGTTTAAAACCCTCTAATCGATATAAAGGACCTTAATAGTCATTTATAGGACTTGGGAGGGGTTGGGCATTTACCAAAATACCCTTTTCGAAATAAAGAAAATAAAATTTCATCTCATAACACCATGTCTATGTCGCGCTAGAGACGCGGACATGTGTTATTTTGGTGAATTTTCTCAAAACATATTGAAAAACTGATTTTCAGGAAAAATACATATAAAACGCGTTCATCAAATCGTTTTTATGTGTAATTTTTTGTAAATCACTTTCCAATCATTTTTTTATTTCCCATCAAAAAAAATGAAAAAAATTATAAGTGAGAGTCCGCGTCCCAGGTGCATCGCACCCTGGATGCGCACCCTCACTGTTTCAGGGAAAACTTGTGAAAATTTTTTTTTGACTCGATTGCTCTACAATCGGGTTGAGACTATTTTTCCACTCGATTTTTTGCGTTGATCGCAAATCTCAAAACCTAATAGACTAGAAAGAATCGGGTCCAAATTGTGGGTCAATTAATCATACGTGCATAATTATATCGGAGTTGAAAAATAATTTATTACACTGCGTTAAAAATGTTAAAATGAATACACGATTACATATTAGGGATGTTTAAGAAATTTTACGGGGTGTTACATCATCTCTCCCTTGGGATCACTCGTCCTCGAATGATTAATAAAGGTAGATATCAAGGCACGAATATATTCAGAATTCATCTTGACGCTCTTACTAGTCAATCAAACTTTCGACTCCTCATCACTATCAACAATCCCTATTCAGACTCAAGAATAGACAACCCACTAAAGAAAAGACAATCAACTTAGTTAAGGCTAAGGACATTACCTTCAACATTCTTATCGTCAGGCACGAATAACAATCAAAACTCATTTCAATACTGAATCAACCAATCTAGTCAATCACAAGTCACTCAAAATAGATAAATTGATTCAGATCAAGAGTAGAGATACTCTTTTAGAATTTTCACCATCAAGCACGAATGGAATGACGAAGCTTAATCAATTAGAATTGCTTAAACATTTCAACAATCAGTCTTTCGAATTCAAGGAGGAATCCATCAATTCTAATGGAGAATGGGGCCATCGATACATAAGACTCTATGTACGACTTTCAAGCTTAGCACCTCATCTTAATTATGCTCCTTTTCATGACACTCTACTCTATCAACTTAAGCTTATAGTTCTTACTCAAATTTCCATCTATCCACCTCCATTAGTACGTGAAATGTACTGTATGTAAAACGGGCTAAAGTAAACAATCTATTAATGACATCAGCTCATCAATCACTCATCCTTTCTTCCATTCAAACGTACTTCTAAGCCTCAAGGTGTTATTCACGAGATGATCATATTCTTACAAGGCTAATCCTCCATACTCAACTCTAAACTTCCACAGGGAATTTTATTAAAAGATCACTAGTCCTCTTCACTACTTCACTACTTCACTACTCTTCCTCAAACCCTTATTACGAAGTCTTCACTAGTCTATCAATGATACTTGCATAACAACAACCACGAATTCAAGCATGTCACTCTAACCCCTTCAACTATACCTTAGAATTTTCAAGCCTATCACTCTAACCATTTCAACTATACTTTAGAATTTTCAAGCCTACTTACTGTCACTCTAACCACTTCAAATATACCTTATAATTTTCAAGCCTACTTAGTACTTCTACCTCCACCATTTAATGAGTTCTCACCTAAAGATACATCAATATACTTTTACCTTTCTATTTCTCATCATAAGGTTTTATCTCTCTCATCTTTCCTACCTATATCCCTACAGGAAACAAGTTTAACACTAATATCACAACAACGTTACATTCACTCCTCCTTATATAGCCCCCCATTCTCAGTCTACTACTATCAGCATCATAATTTGGACCTGGGGGACCCATCATCTCCCCTTTGGCGAAGCCTCAAATTACTACCTCTCTATGCCAAGTAACCATGGATATAATCAAGAACTTAAATACTTAGATACTCAAATACTCATTCTCAAGAATAGACCTAGAACACAATATCTCGAGTTTAAACTTTATCTCCAACATCATTATCAGGCACGAATACTATCAAGGACTTGCATACTCAAGTACGCAGAGGCTCAAAAGGAACCTCAACTCAAGGATAGAAACTCAACTCCCTTATCACAATTCAGAAACACTTATTCTCTCCCATCACCCATAACTCATCTACTATCATCAATACTTCTATCAAGACTGGAAAGCTGGATTACTTCAAAGAGCTTGGAACAAAAGATCATTAGCACAATTATAATCTCTCTCGTCTATCAAGACTTATTCTGAGTTCACAGAACTATACGTAGTATAAAACCCAAGTTGTGTCTCATTTAACATAAGAGTGGAAGCACTCAGATGAATGGGATAAGATCAAAGTTAATGAATGACTTCATCGCTTTTCATCCAAACTCAAATAACAATCAATAAGTGGTATATGGGACTAGGCCGCAGGCATGGTAGCCACATACCAAACGTGAAGAGAGTGTATCACCTCAATGGAAGAATGAGAAACGTATGATATAACAAGAACTAATGTCTTATCTCGATCAGCCCATCTATATCGAATTCAAGATCTACCTCGGCCTACCACTTCGTCATCTCCCTCTTAGCTCTCAAGGTCCTCTCTCTAATTTGGAAATCAATACTCCATACTAGGCTATAAGCACATATCTCCATACAGTCAGGGAATCACTATCCACAAGAATGTTTTAAACTCATCTGTTACACTATATTCACATATATATAACTAGCCACTCATACTCTTTTCAACAATATCACTCTTAGCTCCTTTCCTGCCTCTATGAGGATCTCTCTATATTTACTATTCTTATAGCATATATAACTACTCCCCACACTCTTACAATCTAACCTCTTCTCTTGCCTGCTAACGCTCAACTTTTATGCTCTTATAAGCCCATATGTATAAAACTTAGGCTATAATGGAAGACTCCTCATCATCTATCCATAAAGACCCCCAATCAACTTAGTTGCTCGGGATGACACAAAATGCCTACCTCGACACACTTCACATTGAACTCAAAGATATTGTTTAGACTGTTATAATAGTCATGACTTAGAGCTTCACACATCTTTACACAATCATAGATACACATCTCAAGTCTCTTCTTATCTATTGAGCTATCCTCGTTTCACTAATCTCACTTAAGGGGCACTTGTACCCTACCCATAGCATCACTTTCCTTATAAATTAACATCTCTAATTAAGACTATCACTCTCATGATATTATCTCCTCTTTCACACTACTCCTCAAAATTCAAGCGTAGGGTCTAGTACTAACATGTGCATCTATCACACACCTCTTTAACACTAACTTGCAACTACTAGATAAATAATTAGGGAACATAATCCCACTAAAATCTCTTAGCTGGTATTCAATCAACACATCCCTCCCCTACGACTCCGTACCAGTCACCTATTTAATCATATCTCCTTATCTGACTAAGCTCATAACTTGATGAGTCCTATGAACTCTTACTTGCAATCATAAACCTAAGTTAGGTCTATCACCTTAAAACACTCTTTCCCCTTATTCAAGACTCACACTTCACCATCAATAGAATAAATACTACAACACATCAACATACACTTCCTTCTAGTTTGGGGATGCTCTAACACATTCTGTCTCTCTCTCTCTCTCTCTTTCTTTCTCTGTCTATCTCTTTGTCTCTCTGTCTCTCTCTCTCTCTACAACTTATCTCATTATGACAATCATAAGATACTTTTGAATCTTTTCATCAAGCTTATGGTCATTGACTCATCCCTTCACTAATTACCTAATGGATGCATATCTCTAACTACCAGCCTCAATCAATCACCACTCTCCTCCTCTCCCTCATTATCTCTCTAGCTAAGGGGTAACAACTCTACTTAAGGTTTTAGAAGACCTCAAATCTCACTTTTAGTTGGCAATATAAAAATTCTTGGAAACATAAACTCTTTTATCATGTATAACATCAAAAGCAAGCAAAGATTCAGCTTATACGTGTAACAACCTCGTGGAGTGTTTCTATGAGCTAGGCAGCTTTGCGGCACATAACTGGTCTGTAGCCTCACTCACGCTAGGAGTAGCATCTCTCTTATTTTCTTTAACCGATGGTGTAGATCGAGCAGGTTGGGCTTGGTTAGCCCACTTTGGACAATCCCTCTGAAAGTGACCCTCTTGTCCACTCTTAAAGCCGCCGTTGGTGCCCAATCGATACCGCCCCAATGAAGTTTGCCATACCTTCTACATTGTGGCTTTCCTTTACGGCCTCGAGCCACATTTCCTCGGGATAAAGGGTTTCAAAGTTTGAAGGGTTGATTTCTCCTCGGCCTCAGATTATATCTAATATTGGACATGGGTGCAGTCACCGATAGTGGCATATACTTCTAAGGTCTCTGCAGATGGGGGACCCTACTTCCCTCCTCACCCCAAGCTTCCTCCATCTCACTCTTTTTGTCCTCTTTTACCCATCGATTATGCATGACTAGTTGAGTAGTAGGCTCAAGCTTCTCGGTACTGATGGTATCCTTCAAATCCACAGTGTGTTTAGAAGACATGGTTTGCAACGTGTAAAACACGATTTAGAAAAGAACTCTTATAGACTTTGACTCTATCGCATGAACTTAGAATCTGAAAGAAGGAAAACAATTCCTAAATCCCTATAGCCTCCAAATTATGGATGTGGAGATCTTCACATGAATAATAAGGACTTTACTAGATACGACTTCATAGACTCCCTAGGACTCTTGAACTCATGCTCTGATACCAAGTTCGTCACACCCCGAGAGGATACTCTAGACATAACCGGCAGTCAGAGACTATTACTAGGCCCCAAGTGAACCACTTGGCCTCATCACATTCATTCCTTCATACATTCTACAATACAAACCAGCGGAAGAACAAAAAGAAGTAAATGGGCCCATCTTCTTAAATCTCAAAATAATACTATAATAAAGGCTAGTAGAAAAAAAACTAGCTCATAGGTTTATCAATCAACAATCTGACTCTAGTCTATGAAGCCTCTATCACAATTAGGTGGTGCCAATGACAAACCCATGACTACCTTAATCAAAATAAAAGCTAATCAATAACTAGCTCTAAAGCAAGATGAAAATAATATAGGATTCCTCCGAAGTAAGGAAGGCTCACCAATCTGCTGAACGTCCAATGATCCTCAATGAAGCGTCTACTGATGATCTCGATCCCGTATATCTACATTATGAAATGATGTAGTCCCAAAGAGGGACATCAGTACATGGAATGCACTGGTATGTAAAATAGCTGAATGAAGCCGAAACAGGTAAAATAGTATGGAAATAACATCAACTCAACTCATCTCAATTCAGTAAAATATGCAAGTTTAAAGTAAATTGTGCTCTTTCGAATATACATTTGAAAAGAAAGAATGATTCTGTTAGAAACCTCATACTCTATCAATGTTGCTTGGGAGTTTCTCTTAACCGATATTTGTCCTGTCACGCCACCTTTGAGTTAGGTGGGGCACAACGAATAGGCATTGTTGCCACGCCCGTCCTACACGGTAAAGGATGTAGTCTGTCTATCTCTCACTCATTTGGATCCAATTAGAATTGTCCAACTATTGGGACAACAGTCACCAGAACGTGCTACACGACTATCCTACACTAGCACAAACAATTCTGGGGTGACACTCCTCACCCAACTCAGTGTTCAATAATGGTCCCAAGACTAAAACATGCACCATTATCTATCAAATCTATCTTCTTTAAACTCATGCTATCTACCTCCATCATTTATCAATGAAACTATTATGAAAAGTATATTTATGTTGCCATCATTATATTCTCAAAATATCATTTAGACTCAATGCTCAATCCCATTAAACTCATTAGAATATCAGTTGTTTTCAAATACAAAAATAATACTCATATTCCAAAATAATCTCTACATACTATCAAAACTCTTTCTCAAATTACTATTCATGCTCAAAAGTCATATTCATGGAAACTCAAGAACATATGCTACAAGAAATCATCAATATTTAATATATTTCATATGACTATCAAATCTTAGTTTTCAAAATAAAGCATAAAAACAACCATAGTATTCAATTAGGGTTCATGTGAATGAAAACATGAACATATATCTAAACAATAACTCAACTTCAAGAAGATTATATACAGAAAACTCATTAATATTGTAGAAACTTAAATCAAGAATTTATTCAAGATAATACTTCAAGGAAACAAGTGTATAGACTCAAGAAACTTTTAGTTGCTCTAGAGGCGCGGACACGTGTTATTTTGGTGAATTTTCTCAAAACACGTTGAAAAACTAATTTCCAGGAAGAATACACATAAAACGCGTTCATCAAATGCGTTTTATGTGTAATTTTTCGTAAATCGCTTTCTGATCGATTTTTCTGTTTTAGGGGCGTTTCAGAAATTTTACGGAGTGTTACAGACTTTTGACTTTTAAGTCACTTTTACCTCTATTTGGATGGTGGTTTGCCATGATTTCATAACATATGGTATTATACAGTATGGTGTGGTACTATATCGTAATTGATAAATTTATAAAAATGCCCTTAATTATTATAAATATTAAATTTATTAATATTTTTGTAATTATATCTTTTAATAAGTACATAGAATCAAATAGGAAAACAAGCTAATAT
>DF372062.1:0-10033 GCA_000787875.1 Solanum virginianum
AAGGGAAACTCCCCCAAATTATTTTTGTGACTCGTAAACTTACTTTGACATTCGAGGATAAATGTTCTAAAGGGAAGAAGAATGTTAAAAACCGTATTTCATGCATTGGATCAATTAGGAAAAATTTGGGACCAAAATTTGAATTTATTTGGAAGTTCAAAAATTTGAGTTTTCTGGTTGTGTTGAGATTTAATTTACAGATCATATTTTGTCAATTTTATCAGCTCTGGAATGCCGAATCGGGTATAGGACAACTTATAGAATTTAATTTGGAGTTAAAATGGAGATTCTGGGTCAGAAGTTGTATTTTTTGGTGTACCGGAGCCAAAGTTTGACCAACATTTGGGGTTCGAAAGCTTGATTTGGAATTCCAAAAATTCCAACAGTTTCGTATGGGCAAACTAACACTAGAAATTGTTTCGTTGTAATTTTTGGAGCTTTTAGGAATATTTTGAGTTTTTGAAATCCGGAACTATTTTAAATGAGTTTTCTCAGGTTTTGAGGTCAAGGAGGCCTCAAGTGTAAATTCTGATATTTCTATTGGATCCGAAATATTGATTTTGGTCTAGGAGGATCATTTGTTCAGTTCCATGGCTTTCGAGTGATTTGACCAACCGGTGGTGTTCGAAATTGAAAGTGGGACCCATATTGACATAAAACGACCTCTGTTGGAAATTTTGACTGCACCATTGAGTCCGAAATGCTATTTCTGATAAGATTTTATATATGAATTGTATTATTATGACTTCGAATAAGGCCAAAACATCGAAATTAAGTTTGAGTAGTAGGTGAATTATATATACACTCCATACTTTCTGCTTTACATATTTGGTACATATTTCGTACTGACCCCCTCTCTTTGGGGGCTGCATTTCATGCCCGCAGGTACAGACGTACAGGTTAGTGACCCTCCAGCTTAGGATACCTGACTACAGCTTGAAGTGCTCCTTTTGCTTTGGAGCAAACCCTTGGTATATATGCACTTAGTCCTCTATTTTGTACTTGTATACATTGAGGGTACGACAGAGCCCTGTCCCGTCTTCTAATTCTATTTGTCGGTTTAGAGGTCTGTGGATGACTGTGAGTATGGGTTTAGCAGTTTGTATGACTATGTACATATGTTATGTATGTTGGACGGTTTAACCGCAGAGGTGACCTTGTCGGCCTGGTTGTATACATGTATATATGTTGTGTACTGGGATTTTTCTGTATGCAGGGTTTGGGTAGTCAATAAAACAAAGGAAACTCTGTCGAAATTACTAATTTCTGTATGCAGGGTTTGGGTAGTCAATAAAACAAAGGAAACTCTGTCGAAATTTCTAAAAATAAGTTAGCTATTATAATTGGAATCTGGCTTAGTGGATATGTCTGGGTGCCCCAATCGAGCAGTAGTCATGGCCCACGGGGTTGGGTCATGATAAAATCTCTCACTCCCACTACCTCTAGGAGACCACATGTCCTCCTCCAAATAGGAGAATGGTATTGTTCCCTCTCTCAATTTCAAAAAGGGAGTTGAGCAACAACTAAAGAATAAGATTGGACAATTATAGTTTTAACTATTCCATTTTTTAATTTTAAAATTAGATTTATACATAATATACGGGTCAGGTAAGATTGGATCGGGTCGGTTTTCATAGGCGCACATGATCCCCAAAAAACTTACATCTCCCACTTCACACATGGTGGACAAAACCCGAGTCAATATTATATCAACTAGATACACAATTCATTTGACGAATAGTTCGTGCAACATATGAGTATAATGGCTTTACATCAAAGTCTCATAAGCCTTGTATAGGATTTCAATCACGTTGTAATCACATAAAAAATTTTAAAATATAAATTTTATAAAATGATTTAAATTATATCAAATTTAAAATATATTATTACAAATGAATATTGTGGATTAATATAATTGGTTCATTATTTAAGTCCAATAAAAACAAATTACAATCCTTACTTCTCCATGTATCATAGTTAAAATTCCTTAATGCTCCTACCTTTTAGACATGTATCATTGATTTCATTTTTTGTATCAAAGCTAGAACTTTGATTATTGACCCAAGTCAAATATTGGTCTCAGAAATGACTAAAATCACAATTTTGGGCCTAAAAAACTTATTTTAACTCTAAATTTAGTTCGATAGCTTTCTGTAGTTCAGTTTTCGCATTTCGGAGCCCATGGAATCGACGGATCCCCTACCCGACCAACCTGTCTCTTTTGGTTTTACCATATATAATAAGGATAAGTTCTGTCGGAGCCCATGGAATCGACGGATCCCCTACCCGACCTCCAAAACTTAGAATGACACAAAAACTCACTTTTTCAGTAACTTAAGTCTCCAAAAATGCCAAAATTCATACTTTCAACTTTTAAAATTCAGGATTCCAATTCTAACCATTTAAATAGTTTAAAATAGGCCCAACGCAACTTATGAAAGGGTAAAATAGTAATTATTACAGATGTCATTACACCATTCACCACTAAAAAGATTGTTCGTGCTCGAACATAAGGAAATGAGGAGGACCTGCAACCTAAAAAAGGCTGGGGTATCTAGCCCGCATGTCAGACTCTAACTCCCAAGTAGCCTCATTAATAGAACGGTGCTACTATTGAACCTTCATAGAAGGTATATTTTTGGATCTCAATCTCCGGGCTTGCCTGTCTAATATAGTTATAGGTTCCTCTTCAAAGGACAAATCTTGAACCAACTCAACAAAGTCATAAGAAATCACGTGGGACTCATCAGAAATATACTGGTGGAGCATAGAAACATGAAACATAGGACGAATAGAAAACAATATCGGTGGTAAAGCCAACTCATATGCTATATCACTAACTCTCCTCAAAATCTCAAAAGGGCCAATGAATTTGGGAGTAAGCTTACCCCTTTTCCCGAATATCATCACACCCTTTATTGGTGAAACTTTTAGCCAAACACTGTCACCAACAAAGAACTCAAAAGGCCTAACCCTCTTGTCAACATAACTCTTCTGGTGACTCTGGGCAGTCAAAAGGCTACTCTAAATTAGATGGACCCAGTCCATGGTACACTGAAGCAAATCTCCACCCAACACCTCAACTGGACTTGAATCGAACCATCCAATTGTTGATCTATACCTTTGGCTATACAAGGACTCGGATAAATACTGAAGCAAATCTCCACCCAACACCTCAACTGGACTTGAATCGAACCATCCAATTGTTGATCTATACCTTTGGCTATACAAGGACTCAAACGGTGCCATGTGGATGATGGAATATAACCGTTGTTATATCCAAAGTCTGTCAATGGTAAGTGCTTGTCCCACTGGGCCCAAATCACTAACACAAGCCCTAAGCATGTTCTCCAACATCTTAATGGTGTGTCTGATTGACCATCAGTCTGAGGGTGGAAAGCTAAACTCAAATCCACTCTAGTACCCAAACCACGCTATAAAGATAGCTAAAAGTGAGAAGTAAACACAAACCCTCTTTCTGTTACTATAGACACCAGCATACCATTCAATCTAACAATATCCTAGATATATAATCTAGCAAGATGTTTCGCAGGATAGCTAGTCTTCACTAGTAGGAAATGTGTCGACTTGGTCAATCGATCAATGACCACCCAAACTGAATCAAACTTACCCAAGACCAAGGTTAAACATGTAACAAAATCCACAGTCACTCTTTCCCACTTCCACTCGGGAATGGGCATATTTTGCATGATCCATCGGGCTTTTTATGTTCATACTTCACCTATTGAAAATTCAAACACTTTGCCACTAAGTAGGCTATGTCTCTCCTCATGCCAAACCACCAATAATGCTATTTAAGATCATGATACATCTTGGCCACACCCGGATGAATGGAATATCTAGCACAATAGGGCTCCTCTAATATCAATTTCACCCAATTCCCAACTTTAGGCACACAAACTCTATCATTAACCAGCAAAACACCATCAGGATCAATAATAGCCACCTTGGCCTCACCGCTCATCACTTTGTTACTAATCTTGCGTAATCTGGGGCCCTCAAACTAGTGAGCACTTATCTGATTAAACATATAAGTCTAGCCTCAACAAAGGACAAAATACTCTTAGGAGGAGAAATATCCAAACGAACCATGTGCCTAGCAAGTGATTGAACCACTAGAGCTAAGAATCTCTCCTCAGCCCTTAAGAATGCCAAGCTCCCCATATAATATCCTTCCAGCTCAAAGCATCTACCACTATGTTGACCATCCCAAGGTGATATAGAATAGAGATTCTAGTCCTTAAGCAACTCCAACCACCTACGCTTCTCATGCTTAGATTAGACTGAGTAAAGATGTATTTGAGACTACAGTGATTGATAAAGATCTCACAATGCACTCTATAGAGATAATGTCGCCACAACTTCAACACAAATACAACTCCAGCTAACTCTAATTCATGGGTAGGGTAGTCCTTCTCATAGACCATCATCTATTGTGAAGCATAGGCTATCACCTTCCCCCTTTGCATTAATACACCACCCAAACCCACACCTGAAATATCACAATATATATATATATATATATATATATATATATATATAGAAAAATAGAAGTCCCTCCTTGGGTAAAGTAAGAATAGATGTTGAAGTTAACAAATCCTTGAGATTTTGGAAGCTTGACTCACATTTATCTGTCTACTGAAATGCCACAGCCTTTTGAGTCAATCTAGTAAATGGGGCTACAATAGATGAGAAACCCTGAACAAAACACCGATAATATCCCACTAAACTAAGGAAACTCTTAATCTCAAGTAGGCCTAGCTCACTCACGAACAACTGGTACCTTGGTCGGATCAACCATAATACCCTCTTTCGACACAACATGGCCAAGAAATGTAATAGACTCAAGCCAAAACTTGCACTTTTAGAACTTAGCATACGACTTCTCTTCCCTCAATCTCTGAAGTACTATCCTCAAGTGCTGAACATGATCTGCCTCATTGGTGGAATAAACCAAGATATTATCTATTAACACAATCACAAAAATGACCAAATAGGGCTTGAACACTTGGTTCGTCAACCACATAAAAGCAACTAGGGGATTAATCAACCCAAATGACACAATACCAAACTCATAATGCCTATAACGAGTCCTGAAATCTATCTTTGAGATATCAGACTCCAAAACATTCAACTAATGATAACCGAACCTCAAGTCAATCTTAGAGAATACTAAGACACACTGCAACTTGTCCAAAAGATCATAAATACGAGGCAAGGGATATTTATTCTTGATATTCACTTTGTTAAGCAAATGGTAGTCAATACATATATGCATAGTGATATCTTTCTTCTTTATAGATAATACAGGAGCACCCCAGAGAGATACACTCGGATGAATAAAGCCTTTCATCAACAAATCTTCTAATTGTTTCTTAATCTTCATCAATTCAATTGTAGCCATCTAATAAGAAGTAATAGATATGGGCTTAGTGCCCGACTCTACATCAATAGCAAAGTCAATATCACGATCCAAAGGAAAACTACGAAAATCAGTCAAAAATACATCCATAAGCTCCCTAGAAACTCTGATGATGGGGACTCTTGAGAAACAACCCGAACATGAGCTAAGTATGTCAAACACCCCTTTTGCATCAGCCATCAAGCATGCATATAAGAAATAAAACCCTTAGGATAGGCGCTAGGTGCTCCAGTCCACATCAATTGTGGTAAGTCGAGGCAAGATAGGGTCACAGTCTTCACATGATAGTCAAAAATAACATGATAAAATGACAACCAATCGATGCCCAATATCACATCAAAATCAATCATATCCAACAATATCTCTCCCCATAAAAGTCACAACACATCCCCGATAAACCTGATTCACCACTAAAGATCTACCTTCTAGGGTGGATACACAAATAAGCTCGGCAAGTGGTTCACACATAATGTCAATATCAGAGGAAAAATAGGCCAACACATAAGAATAAGTAGAGCCTAGATTAAATAAAACTGAAGTTGAATGGTGGCATATTGGAACCATATCTGTGATAACTGCATCGGAGGCCTCTACCTCAACTCTATCAGGAATAGAATAGCAAACTTTATGCCTACCACTACCCTGTAGATAACCACGTAACCACCTCTCACTATACCATGGCCTCATCAAGCACCACCTGTCATAACCTGAGGTGTGTCCCTGGGTACCAATGTTGGAGCTAGATGAGTTGGCTGAGAACCTAAAGTCTGAGTAGGAAGTATATGTTGAGGACAACGATGAGCCAAGTGCCTAATCTTATCATAATGATAACAAGTCTTGGTCTCCTACGTTTGATATGGCTGCCCTGAAAAGCCGCCACGCTTAGGTACACAGCCCCCGCTGAGTAGATCTGGATCTATCATCACTATCAAATGCTAAAAGAGCTGCCTTAACTGCCCGGCCCTGATGGCGCTACCTCTAAATCTCTAAATCTCGTGGAGAGTGTCCACTAAACTATCCATGTCAATAGAACCTCTTCCCACCATCCTATTTATCCTTCCTGATATGCTCTATCATACGAGCATGATCCACTCTGGAAACTGCCTCTAGCCAACACCAATGAAGATGCGGCCTCCTAAAGATACTTGGCAAGCCCTTAGCAAACCATCGAATCCTTTCAAACTCAATAGGAATATTAGACAGTAAATATCTGGATAAGGCATGAAATCTAGCCTCATAGTTAGAAAATGACATAGATCCCCGTTGTAGCATATCAAACTCATCCCGGCAGCTATATCAGAGGTTGTAGGGCAAGAATCACTCCAAAAATATCTTGGTGAATTGTCCCTAGGTCATAACTAGAGATCCAATAGGTCGGTGAGCTACCACAGACCTTCACCACCCATGGCAAGGCCGGTGAACTGGTATGAATGTAGCCAACCCCATGCAACTCACGAATAGACAGATTACATAATCGATCATCGCACTCTAATAGAAAATCATAATCACTATCGCTAGGAGTGCCAGCAAATAGCGGTAGAGCCAATCACATAAATCTCTCAAAGCTATTCTGCTCCGCTGTAAACATGGCTGGGATGGCAGAAAATAATGGAACCACAAATAGGGGAAGTACAATAGATGGAGCAATAGCCAAACTCTGAAACTGAGTACCCGAACTTGGTCTAGATTCCTGAAGCAAAGTAAGAACAGTTGTAGGAGGGTCTGCTATGGCTGAAAAAGGACCCACATGAATCATAGTCAGCTCAAGTAGACTACTAGATGGACCATCGATGTGGTAGAAATAAGTATCTCAATAGTAGATGGGTCTGGAAGAGATCTCTCAAATCTGGCCAATAGTCACATAAGTAGCTCCTGAACTAACAGTGTAGTATCTAAGACTAAGGGTGGTGGAATAGGATCAATAGGCCCCTTTGGCTCATGAACAGGCTTGGATGAAACTGATCTAGTCTGCCCTTGAGGTGGAGCTACCCCTCTAACATATCCCCTGCCCCTAGTCCTGTCCCGAACTCTAGCTTGACCTCGAGTGGGAGTCACATTAGCTACCTCAGGCTCTTCCATTAATCGATGGGATCTGGTTGTTGGCATCTGCACAGAAGGTGTAGATTTGACATTTTCAAATAGGTGATATGAAGAAACACACTAATAGAAGTAAGATATGAAAAAATTTCCTATTAAGCATCTTGTAGCATCCCAAAGATGCCTATGGATATCTACACACCAATCCATAAGACTCTACTAGACACCCTACTCTTGACTCACAAGCCTAACGCACCTTGAATTCAGATACCAAGCTTATCGTAAACCAAAATAGATCGCAACTAGAGAAAGATAAATAAAGCGGAACAAACTTATATGATATAAGAAATCTCCCAAAACCTGGAGTCATGAGTACAAGAGCATCTAAAATAGTAATGAAGGGTAAATACAACTATTCTCAAAAGAAAATACAATTTTGTCTCATAATATTTGGTACATATTCAGAGAGAAAAGAAATAAACAAATGGCTCAAGATCCATGGAGACTCGAAGTTTGAGCCTCACCACTGAGATCTAGATAATATTGATAACAGTCAGATGGAATGATCAACTACCCGGTCCAGAACCCTATGGACGATATACAAGAAAGTAATAAAGTAGGGGTGAGTACACCAAAATATACTCCGTAGATTCAACTGACTGGGTAAGAAAATTTAAACAAGTATGTAGTAATGAAGAAATCCTATCATCTGCATCAAAAGGTTTGTACACAATACAAATAAGTCATGAATAATGGCAAATATAGATAGTAGCTGACCCAATGATGTAATACAATGTTAGCTATGAATAAAGGCAATGGCGTGGTAGACTATGTATGAGATGAAAACACGAAGTCGTAGGGTCGATATACATATCTATCGAGCCAAAGATATGAGATAAAACCAGAGAGTGTTGCAGGCCATGTACTCAAATATATAAGAAAACATCGTAGGCTATAATCATAAGTATCTCGAGGCAACACAGGCCTCATAATAGGCTATCTCAAGGCATCACAAGCCATATACACTATCTCAACATAAATCATAACATCTCAAATGATGCAAAAGTAATGAGAAATGTTCATAACAATGCGTCCAATCATGTATCAAATGTGTGCATACCAATGGAATCAATCATATAACGTGTGTGCATATCAATGCAACCCAAGAAGAAATAAGATACTATGCATACCAATACACCTAGTCCAATATAAGATATGTGCATAACAATGCCACTAGTCAATATAAGATATTTGCATACCATTGCAACAATAGAGTAAGATCTGTGCATACCAATATCATTGCAACAATAGAGTAAGATCTGTGCATACCAATTTAAATAGTTAATATAATGTATGTGCATACCAATGTAACAATAGAATAAGATCTATACATAACGATACAATTAGTCAATATAAGATATGTGCATACAAATGGAATAATGGAGTATAATATTATGCAACAATACCATGTATATCACTTATTATCACTAGGCTATCAATATCTCATAGCATCACTACATCATCAATGATCAAGATGTCTATAAATGAAACTCCATAAGAACAGCCCCAATTAGACTCATAACCCATAGGTTCATCGCATTCATCATCAATTAGTAGCAACATGACCCAGAAGTTATCATTTGTCTCATATTATCATATTGATATCTAATTATGTCAAATCAAATGATTTTATCTCAATTAATCAATAGGATCGCTATTTACTCAATAGTCGACATAATCAACATTATATTCCCCTCAAATTATCACGACCCAAGCCTAGGGCCTAGACATGACACGATGAATGGGGAACCCGAAGGAACCCTAAACAAGGCTCTTAGCATATCATGACACATCCTTAGTTGCGAAAGCAAAAAAAAGACATATTCAATTCAAGTAAGGGAAAGGGGACTAAGGAAACTTGCATAAACATCAAATTCAAAAGTCAAGAGTTAAACTCATACATAGTACACTACTTGTCTAATATACACCTTTAAAAAATAAAAAGAGTGGGGGCTAACACATGGTAACCAGGCTCACCCTCATAGTCAAATATAACATAAGGTAGTGTCTCAATTCATAGATAGCAGGGAAAACACATAACCAAAGTCCCCGAAATAGAGTACTCACCACAAGCTTAGAGTAGCACCATCTAACCACGTGGAGGAGAAGGAGGATGATCGACTCGGGCATCGGTTCCTATATGGTGATATCACGTACGCAAGAGTATGTGTTAGTATATTTGAATATACTAGTATGCGGGATGCAATGCAACAATAGATATGTATGACAATCTAAAATTCAAGGCGATAGACAATAGACATAGTATAACAATATGTCATGTAAGATCAATGCATAAGTAAAACATGCTAAGTAACTCATGCTCATATAGAATATCATATGTGAAGATGAGACCTCTTTTCCACTCCACTCAAGCCTAAGGTACTAATTCTAAATCCCTTATGTGATTTCAAGTCTTATGTTTCAGCCCCTATGTCATTTATATGTATTCATGTTTAAGTTGACAAGTCATGATGATTTCACACTCATGTTGAG
>DF372061.1:9306-19353 GCA_000787875.1 Solanum virginianum
ACTTACTGTAGTTCATGCTTGACATGTTCTTATGTCACTATTAAGTTACATATCAATACTTCATTATTTAGTTACTTAATTATGTCTTTTTATCTTCTTTTTTTTCCCCAATTTGTGGCCCTAGCTTGTCGAGTAGTAATGATGTTAAGGAATATTTGATTGGAAATATGTTATTTCTTCGTTAAGATAAGTAAAAAAGAAAAGAATTTTATTTTTTCTTTATAAAAATATTCTCTATCTTTTTCTTGGAAATCAATTTGTTGGAAAAATCATCGAGAATATATTAGTCCTAATTTTTTTATTTATGGAATATAATCCTAAAAATATGTGATAACGTAATTTCTCCTAGCAAAGTACATAATATTTCAGATAAAAAATAACTTTATAAAAAAATTTAAATATATTTTTGACGATTATCCCACATAAGCCATCGGAGAAAATTGGGAGTCAATGAATCATATTCCTCCACCCACCAACTTTAGCTAAATAATTGTGTCCCTACAAAAGCTTTCATCTTGACCATAAAAGTCTTCTTATGAAATTATAGAATTGAAAATTAATATTGCTATGGACCAATATCTTTAAGGTTGTCCATATTTTAGGTGAAAAATGGACCCCATTCAAAAAGAGAAAAATTTGTTTATAAATACTAAACTAATTTTAAAATATTAAAACTTAGGTGAAAAATGGACCCCATTCAAAAAAAGAAAAATTGTTTATAAATACTAAACTAATTTAAAATATTAAAACTCAACTAAGTCAGTCAACAAGATAGTTCATTTTTTGCTTTATTTAGTTTGTATTTGAATGGTTCACATCTCAACTTATTATAATTTTAAACAATTATTTATTTAATTATTTATGCTGCATACGTTTAGTTCCTATAAATTTTATATAATTTTTAAAAATTATTTATTAAAACAGAAAAGAAGTAATAGTACTACTATATCATAATTCATATTGTCACGGGCCTAGAGTCCTAGCGCAGCAGACTGTGCCCGTGCGGCATCCCGGGGTCAGCCTTACCCTCATGCGAAATCCAACCGATTTCGTCCTGCCATGGGTTCATCAGGAGAGCGACAATAGCTCTCGACCAGTTGTGCCATTCAAATGCCTCAGTCCCCTTCACAGTTAGATCCTAGACCAGCGACAAGCTCTCCCAACTTAACGGGGTCGGCATGCCTAACTCGGCCAGACTTTAGCGTCTAAGGCAGAACTTCCTTAACGCTATGCTGCCTCCATCGCCCCACGGCAGGTTATTTCTAGTCGGTCTGCCCCATTCATTGGGTCTAGCACGGTCACGAAAATCGGATCGTGACACTCTCCCCCACTCAACATCTAGCACGCCCTCGTGCTAGAGGGAGATGGACTTTGCCCAAGATTGAATCTTCAAACTTTGTTGCTGATTTTTTCCTTATAACAGCCAAGTGACTTTAGTGTATCGAAAACTTCAACCATAGTAAGCCTCACGTACCTGTCTGTCTGCAAGCACAGAAAAGCCAGCTCTGCTGCTGAAGTAGTAACTTGCTGAAACTTGGTATCTGAATCGAATCCCAGGGATGGATCGACCAACTCGATAACTACAGATTTTATAATCTTGTTTATTGCAAAGTTGGCCAAATTGATATCTTGACTATGCTTGTTCATATCCACAGCAAGCATTGATGAAATGAGCTCAACACGGACCAACTCGAAGCTATAAACGTCACTTTACTAGTCAAGGGTAAAAGTGTGATATTATATCGGTACATATTACGATACATAATATGTACCGTAACATATTATGTGATATTATATTATTTTATTTTTTATCGTTACATAATGTTATATATTAAGAAATCAATTCAAATCAATAATTATGTAAAATATGAATTTTTATCCATACATAAATATGAATATAATTATATATATAATAAAATTTAAGTAACAATTAAACTAACAATATAACATAATATATAGGGAGAAGCTAGTAGTGACTTAGAAGTTTATTTGAAATATACTTTTAATACATGATTACTCTTTTATTTTCTCTGTTCATTTTTACTTGTCAGAGGCAGTGTCGGAGCCACATAGGGATGAGGGGATAAAACCGATTCGACGAAAAATTATACTATTTTGTATATAAAAATAATTTTTTATATAAATATAATAGATGTCGAACTCTCCTCAATTAATTCGGATGTCTATTTCGTAAAATTTTGAACCCCTTAATCAAATTTCTAGCTCAAGGGAAAAGAAAAAAACTTTGATTTTTTTCACCACACAAGTATTCTCTTTTTTCTCTATTTCTTGGAATTAAAACATTAATTCATTGAAAGTACCCATTTTCTATATTGGAAATCATGTATTCTTTCATTTCATTGGGAATACATGATTTTCAACATGTACTCATTTAAAAATAGTTAAAAAGAAAAAAATAATATCAATATTAAACATTAATTCATCATGATGATACCCAAATATGTTTCAGTACAGAAGGTGTAGACTCTACCAAAACAAGTTCCTAATTTATCTAACATCAAATTAAAATGCTAATTAATTAACTAACTAGACAAGCATATCACCAGGATTACCACGAAGATTAATTAAATATGATCTAGGATCTATCTCAAAACTTGATCTTGGAATTATAATGTTTCTCCCTGGAGCTTTCATCATCTTCACAATAGGTTCTTTGCTTCTCCAACATGTAAATATACCTTTTATCGCTGATTTGAGATAATACATCGCATTTAGTAGTAATTGGGGATAGTAGTAGCAACAATATATGAAGATAACTAGGTAAAGCTATGTGAAACCAGTAATTGATCTTCTCGACTCTTGTCTCATCGAACCAATTCATTGTTTCGACACATAAATTCTTTACTTGCCAAGTCAAAGCGTCAAGCGCTAGTAGCGCTTGCCGACCAAATTTTTTGAGTGCCACTAGTACTTGTAAACTGAAATTCTTAAGGACAAGTGGCACTTGTCCGAAAAACAGTAGTACTTGCCAACCGAAATTCTTAAGTCATTTCTCCCTCCGTTCATTTTTCCTTGTCCAATATACTATTTTGAAATATCTAATAATACTTATCTGACTCATGAAATTAAGAGATAATTATATATACTACCTCAATTTCACGTTAGGAAATTTTTTATGTTTCAAAATAAGTGAATTGTTCACTTTTCAAGGGATGTGTTGAAAATTTTTTCAAATTTTACCTTTCATTAATTAAGTTTCTAAGGTTGAGTTTTGTATGAGAAATAAATGATACATTAAATGAGTATATCGAGTTTGAAAAGGGTAAAAATAAAAAAACATGATTAAATTGTCTTTATTTCTTTTTTTTTAATATGTGTGAAATGACCCAACAATTCACTTAATATGAAATGGAGATAATACTTGTTTCCTAATTTACTTTTATCATTAATTATACTTATTCCTCATTTACATTTTTCAATATACTTAGATACTCCCTCCGTCCAACTTTAGTTGACTTCTATACTATTTTAGAATGTCCAACAATACTTGTCTACTTTCTAAAATTAAAGGATAATTTACCTATTTTACCCTTATTTAATACTACATCAGAATTTGTAATTCATTTTTTAATACTTTGAAATATTATAAGTCAAAATTAAACTTTCAAAACGTAATAAATGATTAAATATACTAATCCCTCCATTTCAATACTCCAAAAATAAAATACTCCTACTATGCATCACTCCATTTTCTTTTTTTTTTTTTAAGTTTGAAGACTTCTATTACTTTTGAAGAAACAGAAAGAAAGAGAAATCGGTAGTCCTAAAAGCACTTGTCATTTGTTGGTTGTTAGCGGCATCCCAAAAACGTTCAGGTTGAAATATAACTTTTAAATAAGTTCTGAATTAGTGAATGTTGTCAAAGGGAGTAGCAATGCCATATGCAAAAAGGAAATTGTTATTTTATGCTATCGTAATTTTATCATAAAACTCGATGGAGAGAGTACCACTTCTTTCGTTCAATTGTCCACTATTAACCTGACACAAAAATTATAAAGTCGTAAACAAAAAGAGATTTTTGAATACAATGAAAAATATAATATGAAAATGATGTTAATTAATAATAAGAGTAAATTGGAAATTAAGCGCAAAATTATCTTTTGATTTCATAAAACGGATAAATATTATTGAACATTTCAAAATATAGTATAATGGAAAAGTAAAAGTGAATTGACAAAATATATTTATTTATTTTCCTACTTGTTAAAAAGAAATTAATTAAATGCATCCGCAATCTAACAAGTTGTGGCTTTATTGGTTCAATAATTATTAATAAATGTTGTTGGATCAAAGTTAGGTGAAATATTGGTGATGAAAATTAATATCAAACCTTGTGAATATTGTTTTATGAGCATATTGAGTGAGAAAACAAAAAGGTCATAAGTAGTTTCTCTATCTCACAAAAGTAAAGGTGCGTAAAATTTATTTATACTTTATTCTTTTCTGACTTAAAGAAAGTTGCAGTAGTGGAGAAGATGAAATCAAGAGAAGATATTTTGAAGATGTTGATGGAATCTCCATTAGCTTTTGTAATTTTAATTGTGATTTTTTTTGTCCTTAATTTGCCGTTGCTGCTGTAGAGGGAATAATAGGGAAAATGTGCAGAAAATGAGATTTTTGTAAAGTTATTTTTATGTAAATAATAAATTCTTATTTTTATGTACAAGATCTTTGTAAAGTTATTTTATTCTGTTTTAAAAAGTCTCATTTTCACTTATGTTTCTATTTAGCCTTAGTCGAGTAGCTGTACATCTAGAGTTTGTTTGTTTGCATTAATTTATTTTAAATAAAAAATAGTTCTTAAATATTTTTATAATGTTTGAATAAATTTAAAAGTACTTATAAATATTTAAAATCTAAATCATAACAGACAAAAAATTAAAATTATAAATTAATATTTTTAACATTTAATTTTTAATTTATAAATAAAAAATCAATCCAAAAGACTTAGTAATCAATTGTTTAGCTAAATAATATTGTACATGAAGCAAAAGATTCTTTTTAGTCATGAAATGGGACCATGAAAGTGTGAAAATATTACTTATCTTTGTACGAAAAGAAAAAAAGTTGGGCGGAAGATGTGCCCCACGTTTGTTATTATTTTATATTATTTTATTTATTAAGGTTAAATTATATAAATTTTAATTAATATTATAAAATATATTTTTCTTTCATTCATGTTTATTTGTCACAATTTTAATTATCAAGATCAAATTATATAAATTTTGATCAATATTTAAAAATATATTTTTTTATCATATTAATATGAAAAAATTGCAACTTATAATATTTTTTAGATAGTTATCAACTATCTAAATTTTAAATTTTAAAAATAAAATTTAGTTACTTCAATTTAACTTTAAAATTTAGTCAAATTAATTTTAAAAATTGAAATAGTGATAAATAAAAGTAAATAAAAAAAATACCAAAAGAATAAACACAACACAATATTAATTTTTAGAGACAGAGAGAGAGAAACATTTCTTACAAATAATCTTTTCATTTCTGTCAAGAGATCTAGAAAGAGAAGAAGAAATGAAAATCATGTATTCCCAATGAAATGAAAGAACACATGATTTCCAATATAGAGAGCACTATATGGGTACTTTCAATGAATTAATGTTTTAATTTCAAGAAATATAGAAAAAAGAGAATATTTATGTGGTGAAAAACTTGAGTCGGAAATTTAAGTAAGGAATTTAAAATTTTACAAATGAAGTTCAATATTTATTATATTTATATAATTTTGAGAAAAATTATGAAGATAGAGAATAATTAATGTTCTCAATGATTTCTAGAATAATCTTTTTCCCAACGAATTGATTTCCAAGAAAAAGATGGAGAATACTTTCATGGAGAAAAAAATAAGTGTTAAAAGCGTGAACTCCCATTTTATAAAACCCTGTCACAGAGAGTGTAAAAGAGAAGAAACTCACAGCAGAGAAAATGGAAACCGCAAAGGAGATCGTAGACAGCACAGCGAAAGCTGCAATGGAGAAATTGAAGGAGATGAATATGGCGGAAAACGCAAAGGAGATCGTCAGCAAAACGAAGCCGTTCGTATCCAATTTATTTGACTGGTTGCTAAAAACTTCGAAGGAGATCGTCGTGAAAACGACGCCGTTCTTACGAACCTCATCTAACTGGTTACTCGAGAAAGCTCCTCCATTGATATCCACTGCAACAAATCAGATCCAGAAAGCTCCGCTATATTACACCATTCCAATCGGCTTTCTGCTTATTTGGTTGCTCCGCCGGTGCGGCGGAGGAACTGAGAAGACGCTTATTTGGTTGCTCCGCCGGTGCTGCGGCGGCGGCGGAGGAACTGGGAAGACGCTTATTTGGTTGCTCCGCCGGTGCTGCGGCGGCGGCGGAGGAACTGGGAAGACGCTTATTGAGTTTATTAATTTTATTTTAAAACTGGAACTTCAAATGTTTAGTTAAAAATGCACGATCTGATGTATGGTTGAATATTATTTTCTTATTAATCGCGGATATATATAGTTATGTATGTATTTTTGGTGGTATGGATCTAGTCCTAAGGTGTTAGTTTATGTAAATTCAGTCGTTTTTATTTATATTATGTATTTGTATTAAGAAATTTATAATAAAATAATTAATTGTGAATTCAATCAACTCATTAAGTTCTCGTTGAAATAGGCTCTACACGAAAAGCACTTGTTATTCGTTGGTTGTTAACGGCATTCCAAAAACGTGCAAGTTGAAATATAATTTTTAAATAAGTCCCGAATTAGTGAGTGTTGTCAAAGAGAGTAGCGATGCCATATGCAAAAAAAAATTATTATTTTATGTTATCGTAATTTTATCATAAAACTCGATGGAGAGAGTACCACTTCTTTGACACAAAAATTAAAAAGTTATAAACAATAAGAAATTTTCGAATACAATAAATGTAATATCTTGAAAAATATAATATGAAAATGATATTAATTAATAATAAGAATAAATTAGAAATTAAGCATACAATTATTTTTTAATTGTATAAAAGAAATAAATATTATTAAATATTTTAAAATACAATATAATGAAAAAATAAAAATGGATCGAGAGAGTATATTTAATTTTTTTTCCTACTTGTTAAAAAGAAATTAATTAAATGCATCCGCAATCTAACAAGTTGTCGCTTTATTGATTCAATAATTATTAATAAATATTGTTGGATCAAAGTTAGGTGAAATATTGGTGATGAAAATTAATATCAAACCTTGTAATATTGTTTTATGAGCACATTGATCCTATCAAAGTGAGAAAACAAAAGGATCATTAGAAGCACTTTCTCTATCTCATAAAAGTAAAGGTACGTAAAATTTGTTTATATTTTAACTTTTTTTGGCTTAACTTTATGAATTATATTGAAGATGGAATTCGGAAGAGGCGAAGGAGGCATAAAGAAAGTTGCAGTAATGGAGAAGATGAAATCAAGAGAAGATATTTTGAAGATGTTGATGGAATCTCCATTAGCTTTTGTAATTTCAATAAGGTTGATTGTGATTTTTCAATCCTTAATTTGTCGTTGCTGCTGTAGAGGGAATAATAGGGGAAATGTGCAGAAAATGAGAAGTCGACATCGCAGAAAATATAACTGAAGGCATGTAGAACATCTTGTTATGATTTTAAAAGTTTAATAACTTGATTGGTACGCACTAGTAACGCCTATCACCTATTTCATAATTGTGGTGTTTCTAGTTATCTTTTTGAATTACTATTCCTTGTCAAAATAGTTTGTGTTGGACTAATCGAGATTGTGATATATGTATATCTTTAAATATTATTGGGAAAGCAAAGGACCTATTATCAACATCTAAATTTTAGACAAATTCTTAATTAATTTCTCTAATCTTCACTCCAAATAAGCTTAATTTTGATATAGTTATTTGATATTTGATATTTATAATCCAAGTAGGTTTCATATTAACCCCACAATATTTGGTGAAAAAAGAAGACATCACATCTATTTCACATGTAATTTGATTGTGAATTATAATAAATTTGAATAGTAATTTTTTAATCTATTACAAATATAATATAAATTTTATGTCAAATAAAAACTTAAAAATAAAATTTTAAAATATGTGACCAAAAGCTAGCTAAGTGAGATGTCAATGTAGGTGTGTGAATGTGTAGCCACTCTCTATTGGAACTGTTGAAGATTCTTCATTATTAAGTTACCTTAAATTATGATTTACTAAGTGCATTATATTATGAATCTCTATAATCATGATTTACTATAATCACACTAACAATATTTAAAAAAAAATTGTTTTTTGATAGTTTTATGTAAATAATAAATTCTTATTTTTATGTACAAGATCTTTGTAAAGTTATTTTATCCTCTTTTAAAAAGTCTCATTTTCACTTATTTTTCTATTTAGCCTTAGTTAGTCGAGTAGCTGTACATCTAGAGTCTATTTGGATTAATTTATTTTAAATAAAAAATACTTTTTAAATATTTTTATAGTGTTTGAATAAATTTAAAAGTACTTACAAATATTTAATTTTAAACTAAAATCTAAAATCATAACAAACAAAAATTAAAATTATTAATTAATATTTTTAACTTTTAATTTTTAATTTATAAATAAAAAATCAATCCAAAAGACTTAGTAATCAATTTGTTTAGCTAAATAATATTGTATATAAAGCAAAAGATTCTTTTTAGTCATGAAATGGGACCATGACTAATACAAACTCAAATCAAATACTATTTATTTTTAAAAAACTAAAATCAAATCAAACCAAAATTAAAATAAAGTCGGTTTATTTAATCGCTTTGGTTCGATTCTTCATTTTGGATTGATTCCTATCTAAACCGTCTAAACCCCTAATTTTAACTAATAATAGATTCAAACTGTTCCAAGAATACAACTACTTAATACTACTATCCATTTTTAGAATAAGTGTTATTTTAGCAAAAATCAAATTTACTAAGAAATTAATAAATATAATAAAGTAGGCATGCATAATTCACTTTTGTAGCATTGCTATAAGAGATAATAGATAAAAAAAAATATCGTTAAAATTAAATATTGTATATGAAGCAAAAGATTCTTTTTAGTCATGAAATGGGACCATGACTAATCCAAACTTAAACCAAACACTATTGGTTTTTAAAAAACTAAAATCAAACCAAACCAAAATCAAAATAAAATTAGTTTATTTAATCGCTTTGGTTCGATTCTTCGGTTTGGATCGATTTCTATTTAAACCGTAAATACCCCTAGTTTTAATCAATAACCGATTCAAACTGTTTCAAGAATCCCCTACTTAATACTACTATCCATTTTTAGAATAAGGGTTATTTTAGCAAAAATCAAATTTACTAAAATATCAATAAATATAATAAAATAGGTATGCATAATTCACTTTTGTAACATTACTATATTAAAATTAAATTATATAAATTTTAACTAATATTATAAAATATATTTTACCCTTATTCACGTTTACTCGTCACTATTTTAGTTATCAAGGTCAAATTCATCATATTAATATGAGAAAGATCGTAACTTATAATATTTTTCGTATAGTTATCAATCATCTAAATTTTAAATTTTTAAAATAAAATTTAGTTACTTTAATTTAGATTTGAAGTTTAGTCAAGTTAATAAAAGCTGAAACAGTGATAAATAAAAACGAATAAAAAGAGTAACAAGAAAAATAAACACAACACAATATTAATTTTTAGAGAGAGAGAAGCATTTCTTACAAATAATCTTTTCCTTTCTATCAAAAGATCTAGAAAGAGAAGAAGAAATGGAAATGATGAGCTTTCTAATGGAGAAATTGAAAGAAGCCTTACTCATAATGATGAATTTTGGTGGTCAAGTGGTACTAGTGATCATCAATTTTGTTGGCCAATTGTTACTGAAACCGCTAAACTTTGCCGGCCAAGAACTTGTATCCCTCAAAAATTTCGGTTGGCAAGTACTACTATCGCTGCAAAAAGCTTTCGGGCAAGTGCCACTTGCCATCAAGAATTTTGGTTGGCAAGTACTATTGTCGATG
>DF372060.1:15479-25529 GCA_000787875.1 Solanum virginianum
AGGACTGAGCTTAATTTTCTATGATACTTTGTCGGTATATTGATACTCCATCGATATCATATAGGGTAGACACTAATGTCAGCATAACATTCCCGCCCGAATTTTAATAGTAAACAAATTAGGGGGATATGAATTGTAATTAATTAGGGGGACAAAAAAGTAAATGGGTATATAAATAAAAAATAGTTTGTTTCAAATGGGCATGGACTTAGTTTTTCCTAAATTTTTAATTGGACTGAGCTCATCCCATGCAATTAGATTATAATAGGTTATCAATTAGCTAGTTCATATCATCATTTCTTTTTTCACATACATGTAAGAAGTACTATGGAATAGTTAACATACATATATCATACAAATGAGAATATTAAACCATCGCCTACAACGCAACCACCACACTTGAAACCATAAGTAACTCATAGATTCATTGTATAATATTAGAAACTTTAAGATCTTTCACATTCGCCTCTTTTGATTCACAATTAGGCATTACTCAAGTAATTTACATGGATCTCTAACATGAACATATTCACACACACACACATACATACATACATACATGGATATATACATATAGTCAATCCATTGAACTCCCATTGATTATCACAAGTCTCAGGATCCCAGAATAACGTAACCTAGCAATTTCTTTTACACATAATGTTACAAGAACCATCAACCATCTCAACAAGAAGCACTAAGGTAAACAATCAAAGACTAAACTATCACTGCTCCACAGTACTTTCCTGCCCTAACAAATCACATGTCTAGCCATCCAGACTCTATGCCCGAAAGCCTAAGTATGATGTCTCCTGTCAATCTACAATATACTGTGCAATGGGAATATATTTACAACTACTTAAGGAAGACAACCCAGCCTACTTAGGTGCCAAGCAGAAAGGAGGATAGCCTAATTTTTTACTTTTGGGTGGTGAAATGGTAAAGGCATGCTTGAAATCCATTGGTTGTGGTCTTTCTTTCACTAAAACCCCTTCTCTCCTTGTTTTCCAAGCCTAGAACAGTCTTTTGAGGGTTTGTAGGGTAACCCTCATCTATTTTGGCACTTAACAGAAGAAGGAGATAATAAAAGTTTGCGTCTTTTTATTTTTGTCCCATCGAATTCTGTCATGGCACCTCAGTCCGGATAGTATTCAGTAAAAATATCATAACTTTTTACTCTGAATGACGCAAACTTAGTGGTTGGAAAGAAGACTCGCACACCTTTAATTTGATAGGTCGTAAGCCACCTAATTCATTATAGGCTGAGAGTTATGTTTGTTTGAAGTTGACCGTAGTTTTCATTTAAGCTCAAAAGAATTAGTAAGGCACTTTCAATCTAACTTTGTGATAGGGGCATTATACCATCTTAATTCACAATTAATGCACTCGTACACCAAGAAATTGATCCTAAACTTATGACAAATGAGATTTATATACCGCATATATTTTAAATAACGACTGAGCAGATTGTTACAAATTAAAGCTCAAAGGATCGGGCATTAATTGAATTTCCGAAGAACCAAGTTACTAAAACTCATGTTCACTCTAAAAGACAGAAGTTTGTAGTATTGCTCTTTTTATTTTATCCTTATTCAAGAAATGAGATGTCTCACAACAATTTCATTTCTATAAATACGTTGAGTCTTCCTCAAAGAAGATAATAAAGTTAATTTACAGCATACAAGTTGATTAGCTTTATGCAGAGGTGTTTACGGTTCAGTTTGAGTTTGCATTTTTTCTTTTCAAGTGCTACTAATAGAAAGTGAGAGTGTTGACTGAACAGCAGAAAAGATGGTTTATATATACACACATATATATATTTCTTATGTTTATTTTTTATTAGAAGCTTTCATCTTTTTGCTCCCTTGACTCTAATTTACAACTTTAAGATTGAAAGCAAGGAATATTTATCATTCAAGCAATTTTCAGGTATACTTATAATCCGAGCAATTCTCTGTCGTTGCAGAAAGATGGTTTTAATACAACTTCAATGAAATTTAGTGATAGATAGACAAGTCAAAGGAGAAATGATATTTAGACAGACACTAGAAATTAAAATTCATTACTTACATATCATATGGTTCATGTTAGTAAAGTATAAACTCAGATTACATATATGACCATAATCTATTGCAAAAATTAGTAATATATCATCTCAAATGTGATTTAGGTTCCAGTACATATTAAAGAGCCATCTACACCAAAAAGATTGCAGCCCTTATCTGCTTGTCAACAATTAATACATAATGGATAAATTTTCTTGTTCCTTGATGATGGACATGTCATGTAAGCAATATTGTCCTGACAATTTTCAGGACAAAGTTTACCTGCAAATGCCACATAATTGCTTCCCACTACAAAAACTGTGACAAATTAAATACAATTAATCATTTTAATTAAGTATACATAATAATAAATTGTTGAAGTAATTTTTTTTATTGAATGAAAAAAGGAAGATCAATATTAAGTAAGAAAAAAAAAAAGGTACCACATGGGAGGAGGAGAATGAGGACACTGGCTTTGCTATTAGCCATGCTTCTAATTTGCTTTTTATTTTATTTTATTTTACCTTCTTGGAGGATATGTAAAATATATGTTGTCTTTGTCACACTGCGGGAGGGTATCCTAGACATGACTGGTACTCGGAGACTATTGCTAGCCCCCAAGAGGACCACTCAGTTTCTTTGCCATCGTTCAGTCAATTCATCAGCAGAAAAGAAATGATATAATGAATATAAACACTATCCTATCAGTGGGCTCATAATATCAACATCAATCTATTACTAGAGAACAGAATAGGTAACGAAAATCTCAATATAAAAGAAAGAGGTATGAGGGAAAAGAACCCTCAACATCAACATCTACATCTATGTCTATGAAGCCTCTATGCTATAGTCTAAGACGGTACCATGACAGGCCATGGCTACCAAAATCAAATAAAAGACAAGAAAATCAATAAAAATAGCCATCCTCCGAATATAGGGGAGACTCACCACTATCTGAAATAGGGAGCTCTGAACCTCAACGATTGGGCTGCTGAAGTCCTCGACCTATCGAATCTGCATCATAAAAAGATGCAGTGCTAGAGGGGCGTTAGTACGTAGAATGTACTATATGTAAAACGGGCTAACAAAAAGGAAATAGTTTAATTGACATTCATCAATCACTCAGCCTCACCTCAGATGTAAGAGACAAGACTCTATCACCTCACTAGCTATCAGACATCAAACCTTTACATCACATCAGATTTCTATCATCATGAAACCTATCTGGGAGTTTCTATAACCGAGAACCACTACCTATGAGCTGGTAGTGATACAACGAGAAGATGTCGTTGCCACATCTGTCCAGTACCTTGCTGGAGTAAAGGACGAGTCTGTCAATGGATCCAAAAGTCTGTCATGTCCTCTTTTGGGACAAAGAAAACATCCGCTTCCACGGTTCAATCCTCTCCTATGTTGGCCACGTAGTTAATGGGTTTGAGCGGGACACACTCTTATTCATTTCGGTGCTAATACTCCTCCCAGGACTCAACATGCTCATAAATCTATTAATCCTTCAAGAACTCTCATCACCTAACCTCTACGGGCAAGATTATCTATCCAATCTAATGGAGTTATACCCATTCAACTCTATCAACAATAATTTCAGCTATCACAGTCATCAACACACTCAACTCAGGACTCAGACTCAGTCAGACATTACTTTCAGACATTCAAAGTTCTAGACATCCCCCTAAGTTCATTATTCAATTCTCCACAGAGAGAGCAATTTTTAAAAATCAAGTTGCAATCACCTAATAAAGAACACATACCGTAAGCTTTAAACATGATGATCATCAAATTAGGGTACAAAGATATAGTTTAAAGAATAAGAACAAGAATCCAAGATACTGTCTGTGAAATTAAAGCAATTATTCAAGAACTTGCAAGAAAGCCATCAATTCAAGATTTCTAGACATGATTTCTTCATCCTAACTCTACATTGGCACATGGAAGATCAATTCTATGCTTTTGGGTAGCCTTTACATACCTGGAAATAAAGAATCATTGAAGAACTTTGAATTCTTCTCTGAAACCCTCACTTTCCTCTCCTCTTCTTAACCTTTAAATACCTGAGAATGACGAATCTTTGAAAAATCTTGAATTCCCCTTTGAAAACCCTTGCTTTCCTCTCCTTTTTCTCTCTTAGACTTAGCGTAAAATTAATAGACTTGGATTGGTTTTGGGTGTAAAATCCTTTTGTACGAAATCATGTTTAAAAAATGTATTGGGGATATAAAAATATGTCGGGAAGGACGAAATTGCCCTTCACGAATTTTAAAAGAAAAATTTGCTCCCTCATACACTAGTGCGCGACGCGCACTAGTGATTTTCTTCAGTTTTTTGCAAATTTTCATTTTTCGTAAATTTTCAGAAAAAGTATAAGTGTGGTTCTGCGTCCTCTCCACGTCGCGGAAGGGGCGCGGAAACCTCACTGTTTTAAGCTCACTTTGGAAAAATTAATTCGTGCTTTTTCGCGTTAAAGCCAAGTCGAGACTAAGATACATTGTGCGCACGACCAAGTGTAAGGGCGTTTTAGTAATTTCACGGGGTGTTACAGTCTTAGGGAATATTTATTATAGCTAATAAATAAGTTAAAGACTATGATATCATATCAAAATTAGTTTGTTTCTTTAAAGAAAAGGTTATTAAATAAATTAGTACCACTAACTGTGGATAATTCCAGCAACCAGAGCAATTAATTGATTCATATCTATCTATATTTAAGATATTCATATGGTAAGCGAATTGTAGAGTGAGTCTAATTTTAGCAAAATTAAGCCCATTCAAAATTATTTGAAGTTGTATGCTTTGTAGAAATGAATGATTAAAGGATTATATACACAGTATTCCGAATACAAAAAGGAAAGGAAAAATTATGCGGATAAACAAACATATACTAGTTAATTAGCTAACATAGCAATAGTTTAAATTAATTACGGCTCACGGCAAACATTTATCTGTAATTACAGTTTGAGTTTTGTATAATTCACGCTATTTATACAAACGTTATGCGCGATTATGAAAAAGTTGTGCGTGAATCAAATTGTATAGCAAAATATAGAAGCACTGTGAATTATATAGCGAAGTGTATAAACGTTGTGCATAAATTGTATAGTGAAACATACAAACGTTATACAAAAACTACGAATTATACAAACACATACAAATGTTATGCGAATTATACAAATATTGTTATAACTATAGTTACAAAATTTAATTATCCAAAATATAGCTATGAGACATAATTCGTATTTGAGTGGCTATATGCGAAAATTCCCGAAAAAAAATATAATTATAAAGTAAGAGAGGGTTTAAATTGCAAATAGAAAGATGGATTAACAAATTGATTTCTAATTTGATGCAAATTGTGGAACTTGAGACGATAGGTCCCTTTTGGTTTTTAGGCCGTTCTGTAAATTTTTACTTCTAAATATAGCTCTTGAAAAATTCGTCGGGTCAATTTGATTATCATTGTAAAAAATCATGCAACAAGTAAAATTCCATAAAGGTAACAATTAAGAAAAGTAATTAGTGGTGGTCTACCATGATGTTACGTGTTATCATGTTAAAAGTTATAGCAAGTAGTTGTTGAATTTAAGTAGTAAAGTGTAAATTAAGAAATGAAAATGAGAACAGAAGAATGTGAGGGAAACTAAATAAAGGAAAATGAAGAGTCATTACGGATTTTATAATACTCTTTGTGACTAGCGATGTCAAACAAGCGGGTTAGGTTGAAATTGAGAATATTAAAATGGATTGGAAAAAAATTGGATTGGGTTATGACCCACCCAAACTTACTTTGAGCTCAAATGGGTTGGGTTCAAAGGGCTAAAATTGAAGTTGGGTCATGACCCGCCCAATTTGACCTGCTCAATCTCAATAGTTCTAACATATTATTTATTTATTATAATCACAATTTGAATTTCAATTCAAAAAATAAAATAAAAAGTTAAAAATTGATATATAGATAAATGATAGAAAATATAAAATAGATAGAAAGTATATATCACATCAATGCAATTTCAGAGTCTTAGAACTGGTTGAAATTGAGAATTAAATTGGGCTTAATTGAGAATTCTTTTAATATGGGTTAACACTTGAATAGGTTGGGATTGAACTCCATTAAAATGATCTTGAGCCCAACCCATAAAATATTGGACGAGTTGAACAGATTTACCTACATTTGGGCTCATTTTAACACCCTTATTTGTGACGAATATGCCTTAAAACAAATTCCTCAGTCATCTTACCATCTCAACTATTAAATTATGAATATTAATTTCTTCAATTATATACTACTATTTTGAAAGTTGTCCTAGTTCAATTCACTAGGTTTGCATATTCATAGTAAAATCAGAACTTGTTTGAAACCAAACAAAAGGAAATATCTAAAAAGTTGGGGAAAGAACAAGAAGAGTGTGAATTAGCTAGGCTCAATATAAATTAATATTACTGCTGGATTTTATCAATATATAGCAGCATAATTATACTAAGAGAAGTAAAAAAGAAAAATTAATCATCTAATAATACAAATGGCTAAAGCAACAGCCACAGCTATGTTTCTATTTTTCCTTCTCATTGTTTCCCTTGTTGAGAGCAGAACCTCTCGCGGTAAGTAAATACTATTTTTGATTCATATTATCTGTCTTTTGAAAAGAGACAATTTTTGTACTAAACATTATATTTATGAGAAATTTTCATAAGCCGTTTAAACTTGAAACTTAATATGGTTAAATAGTTATATTTTAACTACACATCATAATTTCGGTTATCGAGCCTGAAGGGGAGGAGAGAAGCGAGAGAGATTGAGAGATAGAGAAGAGAGACAAATTTTATATGTATATATATTTGTCAAATTGTATGTGTATATCTGTCAAATAATTATATATGCGTAACTAATGTACATATATATTTGTATATCTAACAAGTGAGACTGAGAGAGGGAGGAGAGAGGCGAGCCAGAGAAGGTAGAGAGTGGAGACACACAAATTATATATGTATATTTGTCGAATTGACTATATATATATATCAGTCAAAATAATTATATATATGCAGCTAATATACATATGTAATTGTATATTTGACAAGAAACTGCAAAGACAGAGGAGAGAGGCGAGAGTGAAGAAGAGAGGAGAGAGACTAAATAGCAATAAAACTCTAATTATAACTATATATTATAATTTTTTCAAATTATAATGATATAATATAAATATATATTATATATTTACCTAGTTATGTAATTTTTTTTATATTTATTGGAAGGAATTCAGCTTACTAGGACGACTAATATTGGTATAGGAGGAAGTATATATTTTATTTTGTCTCCGACGTCTATATGAAATGAATGGGAATGAAGGGGCTAAAAGAATAAAGACGTGATAAATGCCTTTTAATTATATTCAATCAAGGCTAATGCAGCTATGGCTATCTAATACTCTATTAATCATGGGTAAAGAAATATTGGCATAATTATGATTATGACTAGCAATAATAATTAAAAATAAAGGCTACTTAATACTTCCTTTGTCCCCATTTCAGTTGACATAATTTTTATATTTAAAGTCAAAATATATAAATTTTAACTAATATTTTTAAAATATATTTTTCATCATATTAATATAAAAAATGATAATCAATATATATATATATATATATATATATATATATATATATAATTTAATTTTAAAATTTAATTAATTTAATTTTCAAAAAACGCAAAACTACAACTAAAATGGGAGAGCCAAAGTATGACTATTAGTTATTCCCTTTGTCTCATATTAATTGAATTTGTGAGGTAACGCACACATATTAAGAAAAGTATTCAAAGATAAAATTTATACCACCCTTTATTAATCATAAATATATAGTGTAATTTATTTCCTAGAAAATATAAAACTTCAATAAATGAAAGGGCAAATATAAAAAAAGTTTCGAATATTTTTTTTGAACTTTGAACAATTCAATTATTTTAAATATTGAAAAAATCTCAAAAATTCAATTACCGTAACACGCAAGGAGTATTGAATATGGACATTTCTTTTCACACTAGTATCCTGAGAATGAATCTAGACATATACCTAGTCAATGATTGCACTTCCCTTTTAAGATACATTCTCATTTTTTCTAACAATTAATTAATTGGTATCTTGTTTGTTTATTTGTTTGTTTGGATGGTTTATAGATGGATCCATGGAGAATTCAGTTACTTGTGATAAAATATATGGTGTTCAAAGCAGGGATACATGTGTCAGCGTTATTCAGAAATTTCAATTGAAAGTTGGTGATTTCAGTTCAATAAATCCCAATCTTGATTGTGAAAAGATCTTTGCTGGTCAATGGTTATGCCTCCATGCCTCTCAAAAATAGCTCATCGAGTTTGTGAACGAACAAGAAACCAAATAATTAAGTTTTTGTTGCTCTCAATAAATTGTTGATGTTTCTGTGCTGAATTTGTGTAAACAAATTTTCAACTTTGTCATCATATTTAGTACAAAAATTACATATACGTCTCAATTTATGAGATGATGTTCAGTTGAGGAGACAATTTTAAAAAGAAATAAAAGATGTTTAGCATTTCTCATCTAAAACAAGTCTAGTTTTATATATTTGCCTGATTATAATTTTACCTCATTACTCAAGAATAAAACGAGTAATTTAAAATTAAAATGACATATTCATATTACCCTCATCCTCCATAAATATATTCGAGCAACATAGTTCTCATAAGAGAGATTAATTATATTAATTGAGACAAGATATACTTAGGTACAGTCAAGCTCAAACTTTTTTATAACAATAATCTTCAATAATCAACAAAATTTCACTTTTAACATTCAAATTTTCTTTAGCTCCAACTTTCATGTTATCTTATAGTATATAATATATGTTCTTTATAACAACTAAAAATTATCATAACAAACAATATTATTATAAAAAGATCTTGATGTATAACGAAGATCTAACAACTATTCAAGACCAACTTCATCAAAGTAACCAAGAAAGTAAATGTATTGATCAAAACATAAAATTAAAGCACATTAATCTAGGTAGTTTCATGGAATAACATTATTGGTAAGTGAAGTATAGTCATCATGCATGATATGGTGGAGTTGGATTGGCCCCAGATGATGGCACTGGACCTCTTGGTAACATTGGAAATATGTATGGAAGAGATTTATCATAATCTCCTTTGTTATTTCCATTAATTCCTCCAACTTTGAAGGTTAACCTCTCACTATTTGAAAGATTAGCAGATAACAAACATAGAGTAAGCAAAAGCATCAAAGTAAACATGAGATCGGAATTTTTCTTAGTGATAGACATGGTAAAAGAGTAGAGATCTTGTCAAGAATTTTGAGAATTTTTTTACAAAATATGACAAAATGATTGACTGATTTCAAAGTATAATGTGAAAACTTTAATTTCAAAGTAAAGAGATCTCTAATGTGAAATTTCAAAAGGTATACATTTAGTTATTTTGAATGATGCATGATTCATTAGTGATTTAAAATGAATGTGGTGCATGTAGTTTATTGATAATACATTCGTGATACGTTATGTTTATTGGAACGAATTCAGTTTACTAAGACGACTAATATTGGTATAGGAGGAAGTATATTTATTTTATTTTGCTTTTATAATTTGATTGACTGCTAAAATTGATTGTTGATATAAATTTTATGAAAAACATTAGATTTTAAACTTGTACAAAATTCTTTATAGCCACCTGTTAATTCCTCAGAATTCAACATTTTAGAGTAAAATTAAAAGCACATAAACTGATAACTATTCCATTAAAAAAGAGAACTCTGCACAATAGAATATAGGAAAGAGGAATTTCTTATAGTATGTCTTATCATACATACATACGATAAATGTCTTCTAATTATACTCAAGGCTATGGCTATCTAATACTTTATTAATCATGGGTAGAAGAAATATTGGCATAATTGTGATAATTGTTATATAATTTATGATGAGATTGAAAGCAAGTAGAGTAAGAAATAAG
>DF372028.1:0-10101 GCA_000787875.1 Solanum virginianum
CCTTAGTCTTATTCGAAAACAAAAGCGGATGGACCTTCCTCAAGAAAAAATTCAATCTACCTAGATCGGTCTGTCTGTACCTTTGCTAACTCTTCTACCTATAAGGAAGCTTGAAATAGGAAATTCTCTGATCTATGACCTCGAAAGAAAGATAGTCCACATTTTTTCATTATTGATTTGGCAGCTTGAAATAGGAAATTCTCTGATCTATGACCTCGAAAGAAAGATAGTCTTTTTTTTCGATTCCATGCATTAGTCATAGATTAATGTTGTCCTCAAAATACCCCTTAGTTTTTACTCAACTATATCCATAGTATCCAGATTTCAACCACCCGGTCGTTCTTATGGATCTCGATATGTTTGGCTAACTAGGATGGAATAGAGCCATTCTAAGTAGAACCCCTTCTTATGATATGTCAGATAGAGCGGGATCAGTCACATAATATCCCCCAGCCCTTTCCTTACGATGATTCATGGTTCCACCCCTAGCTCTTTGATATTCTTCTCATTAAAAGTACCCCCCTCTTATTGACCAGGTAAACTTCATACAAAAAGCTTTTGTTGTCCAATTTGATTCGCTGGAGAGATAAACTAGTGGCCCTTTCTATTGTACAAACAAGATTGGTTGGATCAAGTTCTGGACTTTCACTGCTCATTGGTGAGCGCAAAGGAAGCAAGGCCATGAGCACTAACGCTCAAAAAGTTACCAACTGACTAAAGACAAAATCCTGAGCGACCTGAGTGCATATCCCCTGAGTACGATGCCCTAGAGCTATTGCCAGATTTCATCTCAAATCGCGCCCTCTCAACATTGCCGCCCTCAGATCTAAGGGAAGACAAGCACATAGTTTCCCTAAAAGAAGGGTCGTTCCACTTATTTGAAAAGAAATGAGTTGACTCTCTTCCTTAACTACGTTAAGCCTGAATCGGGGGAAAGCCATAGGCCCAAAATCTTTGACCCTTCTTTCTAAATGGGGGTGCCCGAGGCACCTTATCTTCTCATTTCATCGTTGCTCATTCCCGTTAGGCCGAAGTGTTTGGCCTTTCCTTCTCCGCGCCTGTTCAGGCTTCGCTGGCCTATTGCGTGGTAAAAAGAAAAAAGTATGAAAGAATAGTAAAGGCATATAATTTTCTGGGTGTTAAGAAAGATATTAAATCGAAAGCGGACATGCTTGGTCACTGGCTAGATCAGGCTGTCTGTACCTTTGCTAACTCTTCTTCCTGTAAGGAAGCTTGAAATAAAGAATTCTCTGATCTATGACCCCGAAAGAAAGAATGTCTTTTTTTTATTTTGCGCATTGGAACTGAAAAGGACTATTCATAAACAGGCGGTCGACGTTCCAGCTTTTTCCGTCGACAGCTGAATGTTTTGATCTTGTTCGATTCATGATCGTATTTGCAAACCTTATCCCGTGGGCTTTAGCGGACATTTTTCATTCTTCACCCGGTCCTTAGTAGCCTTTCCAAAGTCAACCTAACCGCTTACCTTTGGAAAGACACTAAATAGGCCTTCGCCCTTACGCCTTTATATATAATAGAAGAAAATTATATAGTTGTATATAGAATTAGCCAGATCATCTGAAGCATGAATAGAATCGCCTTTGTTCTAAAGGCCTTACGGGATCTACTCAATGAGGAGTGGTACGGATGTAGATGATATCATCACGACCCCTTTTTTCACACAGCTAGGGATACTTAACGCCACTTCTCCAACTAGCGTTACCTGCGCTTTCGTGTCTCTCAGTGTGGTCAACATTGGGTGTTTCCGAGCAGCGTTCGCTGGGACTTGAATCCATCTTCAATGGACCAATCAAAGCACCTAAGATTGACTTGCTTATTCGTCATATCTTTTGAAAAAGGGACCTGTAGAAAAAGATTTGACGCAAAGCCAGGGGATGTTTTCTATTTACATTCTCGTCTCTTAGAAAAAGCGGCTAAACACTCGGACCAGATAGGCGTAGGTAGCTTGACCGCCTTACCCGTCATTGAAACAAAAGTTGGAGATGTATCGGCCTATATTCCCACCAATGTGATCCCCATTACTGATAAACAAATCTGTTTAGAAATGAAGCTCTTTTATCACAGAATTAGACTGGCTATTAACATCGAATTATCTATCAGTCGTGTCGGGTTTGCAGCTCAGTTGAAAACTATGAAACAAGTTTGCAGTAGTTCAAAACTAGAATTGGCACAATATCGCGAAACGGTAAATCAATAGCATTGGATTTTGTTCTTTCCTTCTTTCTTACTTTCATGGGTTGGTTTCGCCTTTTTCCAAGCTATAACAAAGAGCGATTTAAGCACATCATGTATGATCTTGGCATTCATCTTATTATTGTTAAGGTTGAACTAGCGACTCATGAATGCTGCCGGGTTGGACGAGCTAATAACTCAAACGCGTTCTGTCTATTTTTTGAGCAAGAATCACAGCCTTACCTTATCTTCACCATGATACAGACTCTAAGTTCTTATAGCAGAGCATGAGGAGTGTGTCTCCAAAATAAACCGTCCATTTATTAATGGGCGAACGATGGGGATTGAACCCACGAGTAGTGGATTCATAATCCACTGCCTTGATCCACTTGTCTACATCCGCCCCTACCCCCGCACAGCTGGAATGGAATATCGTATGTAGGTTGAATCTAATCTAAAGCTCTTTCAAACAAGCGAGGAATGAGTGACCACAAGCTCTGCTTAAGCACTCGACATGCAGTTAGCTTAAAATATGTTCATCGTGTGGCTCACCTGATCTATCAGCTGAGTAGTAAGCCTCCTTGGGATAATTATCAATATCTCTTCCTATCAAAATGAGATTAGGAGGGAGCAGCATGGAAAGCGAGGCTCCACACCCTTCTCCGTAGGCTTTAGTAATCGGAATCGAACCAAGCTTGCACACAAGCCTGCTACCAAGCAGGATCAAAAAAAAGAATATGTTGAATTGGGATAGGAAACCATCATAAGCCAGCCAACAAGCAAAATGAGTTCTCATTCATAGATAACTAAGCTTTGACAAGGGAGAGGGGGACCGATCTACGTTGTTTACCTTAGTTACTGGGGGGGTTTCGAGGAAAACCTATGTAGGGCACCTTTTGTCCAATGGGCAAGCAGGTTTCGCGGGTTAGGAGGCTGCCTTTAAGTTATAGGGGGCCCTCATTCATACAAAGGAAAGCAGAAGGATAGGACTATCATGTCGATCACATTCGATTGAGAGTTCTCACCTCTTTGAGCTTAGATCAGCAAGAAGTAAGTATAATTCCCCCTAAACAATAAAATATATTAACGTGAGGAGGAACATATTTACTAGTTATATCATTCGCAATTACTTAAATCTTGAGACATTCTTCAAGCTGCCTTAGAGTTCAAAATGAACACATCCATCTAGTCAAGTTGATCTTCAGAGATAGGCAGGGCCTCTTCATTCTGTTCGGGTGCCATTAGGCAGAAAAACGTCAAGGGGAGGCTGGTGGCAAAATTTACATTGTGAGACAGTTTGGTTCCTATCTACCAGTGGTATTAAAGGGAGAACTGCAAGGAGCCAACCCTAGTACGAGAGGACTGGGTTGGGCTAACCTATGGTGTACCGGTTGATATGCCGATAGTAGTGCTGGGCAGCTAAGTTGGTATGGAAGTGCTCCATAGAATCCCCCAGAGACTTTCATCCCTGGTATTCTCTATGTGTAACGTATGAAGGAGGATTGGGGGTACAACAGATAAGAAGAGCGACCCAAAAATGGGCGGGGTTATTCGGCATGGGCGGAGAGAGCATTTGAAGGGTTACTTCACCTTTGGTGATCATACATCGACCCGGGCATTCACTAGCTACAATCGATGGAATTTTGATTGAAACTGCTATCTCACTACAGAGTATACTCTACCTCATCTTTCATTATTCATCTTTTATGTCCATCCTGGGACATAGATATTCTAGATACCCCCTTCTATTATTAATCGCCTCCCATAACTTCTCATACCAGACCAACCCACTAAAATACAAATAAGGATCAGAAAAGTGGTCAATATCATGAAGAATAAAGAGATACCATCTATACCCAAATAAAAATTAATGTTTTCATAAGGAAGCCATCGAAGGCCGAAGAGGCTATTACTCACCCGACATGATCATACGAGGTCAGATCCTCTTCCTTTCAAACTACAAACATGGGAATTGTTGAAATAGCTCTTTGATTGAAAGAGGATGAAAGGGCTTGGTTCTCTATTTTCGGGCAGGGGGTGAAGGCCATAAGAGAAGGTTGCCCTGTCAGTAAGGAAGAGGGGAAAAAGGTGTTGTCATCTATCTCGACCAGTTTCTCGAGGCGTTGGCCGAAAATAGACCAATTTTATATCACCCTTCAATTCGAATTAGCAAAAGCAATGTCTTCTTGCATAATATGGATTCCAAACATTCATGATCTAGATATGAATGAGTCAAATGACTTATCCCTCGGTTTATTAGTGAACCATCTCTCCAGGGTTTTTGTAACAAATCAAATAAAGAGGAATTTCTATTTGTACCTTGTAAAAAAAGCTTTCCATTTTGTGGAATGAACCATTTTTCTTTTTTTTGTGGAAAGAAATTATGTTCAAGTAAGCAAATATGTCATGGTTCCAGGAGTCTATCTATCGCGTATAGATTTTAAGGGCATGGTGGCCTAACCATCGAGGTGAAGTAGGGACCTAAATGATCGAATGAAACAATATATAGACAAGTAAATCCCTGATGGGTTCCAAGGTATTCCTTTAATTATTAAGAGTTAAGGGATTTATCATTCAAAGGGAAGTAGACTACTCAAGAATTTTCTATTTTATAATCATTAAAATCTTGTTTTGTCTTCCTACATCCGCCCCTACCCCCGCACAGCTGGAATGGAATATCGTATGTAGGTTGAATCATCATTAAAATCTTGTTTTGTCTTCACTGGGAACTTAAGTAAGGAGTAGACCCCTTTTTTTTGGTTTTGGGTTTTTCTAGAGTTTGAAAACAATAACCCCTTTCCTTATTTGGTGTACCTACTTGAGCCGGATGAAAGAAAATTTTCACGTCCAATTTTGAAGGAGGGGAGATCCTATAGAATCCTATCCTAATTTTTCTTTTGCTAGGCCCATAACTAAAAAGCCCACTTTCTAACGATTACGAGGTTTATTCGAATATGAAATCCAATCTTGCAAATAGAGCATCCCACTTTTTTTTACTACCCAGGGTTTCGATACATTTTGCAACCGAGAAATCTCTATTGGCGCAGGTGCTATTTGAGAATAGTTAGTCAATCTAGTTTTACGAATTATTATAGAGAATTCATTGGTGGAATGGAAGCATTGCGGGAAAGATTAAAGGCTGCTGCTCGTAAGCCAGGTAGGTTACATCTGCTACCTTTAGAATTTTTGATTGGGAGGGGAAACCTAATCAATCCTTATCTGAAGTGTGGTGCTGCTGGATGCTTCTGATCAATAAAACACGAAGAGAAGAAGTAGGAGTTTGCTTTAGGGGAGGAAGAAGGAAAGTTGCTTGCCCAAAGGGGAAGGAAGAGGGGATTTTCTTTGCTGGCCTTTTCATCAAGAGATGCAGCCGTAATTCTCTTGGGAAGGGCGCAGTCTTCTTCGATCTGCTTTATGGTAAGTCAGAATAAACGATCGTAGACCAGTAGGAAGCAGCCCTAGCCTCTGTTCGGCTAATCATTCCGCTAGCATCTCACATTCACGCCCCCATTTAACTGCCGCTCAGGGATGTAGTTGTAGATAGGTTAGTCTTAGTAAGTCGTTGGCTCCACCTGTTATCTCTTTCTACGAGATCGAGACCAAAGCTTATGCAATTATGGAATTTCATTCAAATAGAAAGCTTTTTGGCCAGTTTAAGGTGGTCAGTCGTGAGCTGTAGGACCAAACAAAGTCCCTAAAGGCAGGCATCCATCCTTATATTTGATCAAAGGCATCCAAGTCGAAGTCTTCAAAGATAGCATCCGCGCGATCAGCACTAAGTCTAGTGTCTGTCAAAAGCAGAATCCTGGTAAAGAAAATAGAATTTAGTTGATAGAGACGTTAGATCTAGAGGAAGCATCTGGTCATATATCCTAAAACCATCATGGGAAAGGAATGGACTCACTCGTGTCCTCGCCACCCAGATCCTCATGCCAGACAGGCTTCTCGATAGGCATGGGGTGCGCCGCCTTCTCGCAGTCAGCTATATAACTCAGGCAGCAAAGGTTCGAGCAGGATGGCGGTTAGTCTTCCTTCTCTCTTTTGGGTGGGCGGCGGGAATAACTCTTCTAGTATTAGCATGGATTGACCAGAGACTAGGAGTAGTCGTCATCTTTTTGCATAGCCAAAGTCTTTTTCCAGGTTTAGAAAGACTGGTTCGAAAGGACCAGGAAAGATCAGCTGTTCCCTCTTCTTCAAGGAGCGAGGGAGCAAAAGAGAGTAATGATATCCCCTTTGATCGAGTGTTATTTATATAAATAAGATTGAGTAGGAAAATGTTGAATTGGCTTCAATCGAGATAGCCTCGGCTTCGTAGGCCAACCGTATTAGCTCATCAACTCGCCTTAACGCATCCTCACTATATAGGTATGGACTTGCATATGGTATCACTTGCCTAACAGCTGCCAAAAGCGGAAGCTTCAATCGATGGACCAGTATTTTGAACTAAAAGAGATTTTAGATCCGAAGCGGGTACATTTCATTACCACGAAGTTGAAGAAAACAAAAAGGTAGGTTTATGGTGAGCACATGTATGACAGAAGAGGGAGATGAAGTTGATCGGTTTGCCTCTGCACTATTGAAAAGTAGGAATTCCTATGGCGGTTTTGTCAACGAACTAGAGACTCAGAGAGAGATCACCAATTTTATATCACCCTTCAATTCGAATTAGCAAAAGCAATAAGTAATGAACTAGAGACTCAGAGAGAGATCAGAAGAAAAACTTGACAAGGAGAAGGCGAACCCCAAGTGCTACACTAAACTAGGCGTTAACTGGGGCAGCACAACTCAGGCAGACTCTCTACCCGTGCGAGTGCCTATTTCACTTTAGGAGGTATAAGAGTGGAGTTTTGGGTAAAAACCTTTTGATTTCTGCTAATTCTATTCTTGTTGTACCATGTACATGACGATAGCAGTGGAGTACTATCAGCGGTGGCTATTGTTAAGGAAACACTCAAGGATCGAGTGACCCAACTTAATGATCGTGATGAAAAAAGCGGCATCGTTGACTCTAGAGAAGTAAGCGAAGGGCCGTCGATAAGCAGCACCGGCATTGACAGTGATAGTACAATTCTATCCGTTTAAGTCTTAGTCTACCGGTGGGTAGTCCCATAAGTAGCTCTCATAAACAAAGAAAAAAAGAGATGGAATTCAGGCCAGCAAAGGAATAAGGTAGCATACAATTATTATCTATGCAGAGACAAGCACGCAAAAATGCTACTTTTACACTTTTTGGCAAAAGTTCTCAAAATATACTTTAATAGCGCCAGAAGAAAAGACTTTGCCAGAGCAAATGATTGTTATGATACGACTACATCATCGTCGAGGCACCCCGGTCATGAGGAGAAAATCGAGAGTAATTTCCTTCTCAAGAAGATTTGGGCGTATGACCGCCCTCGAGGAGGACCCCTTCTTTACGCAGTATAGCGACAAACTTATTCAAGACTTCTTCCTACCCCCAAAGGGGGAGGGGAGTCCTATATAGGGTAGAAAAGAATGCTTTGTATAAACATCTCAATGTCCATGGGGAAGAATCGATGAGGTGAGTGTTCTCGAAGAGAAAATCGTGATGGAAAAGCGTGAGGAGAACTTCTTATTCATTTTTCTATTTTGAAAGGGGGCACATTGGGATCTGACTCTCATTGTGGGCTCGCTTTCCTGGGGTGGGAAAGGCTCGCGGGCTGGACGTAGACTAGTCTTGGATCCCTAAAGCTAAAAACGAAACGACTGATTACATCAGAAGCGAAATCCTCAACGGAAAAAATAATGCGAGAAAATCCTCTGAGTGACTGATGACTCGTGAGCTCATAGGGCTCTCGGGTGACAAAATAAGGCAGCCAAAAGTGATGAGCAGTCGCAGTCGAAGAAGACCTATGCATTAGTTTACTTTCATGATCACATATTAACTTAATTTTATTGACATCTTGAAGGTGAAGCCGCCTATTTCTTAGGGCAAAGGGCATTCCATCCTCCTAACTCCTTCCACTTCTCCCAGGGACAGGAACTATGGCTTGACCTTCGGGGAAGAAGTCCATGGGACCCCTCCTTCGAGGGGCATGGGCCCTTCAGAGCAAGGTTTTATAGAATCAGATTTTCACACAAATACAAAAGTTGGAAGAAGAAAGAATAATTGCTACACTCTATGGATGTCTTCGTAGGTCATTTGTGGTATGTAGGAAGGGCTCGTGCAGCTACAATAGGATTTGAAAAAGAAATTGATCGTAACTTGGAACCTGTTCTTTTCATGATATATAATGCTCACTTTAATACACACAGAAATTTAAATTATTAAAAAAACAGAGATTATACAGAGAATCACTCAACTTTTTGAATGTAAAGCAGTTGTTTTAGCAACGGAGAAACACGAAGAAAAAGGAACTCACTATCATATAGGCATATGGGCAAATGATGCATCTAAAAACACAGTAAGAAATAAAATTAGGAAAGAATTCCTGAGATGAGAACCTTTTTGATAACAAAGCAGAAATCCCCAACCCGACACTTATTAGTTTCGAATGAAGAATGAAAAGTGCCCTGCCCTAGCAAGCACATACTCCTATCAAAAAGCAAGACTTTACTAAACAAGTAAGAAAGGCTCTTTCTATCTTATTAGTCAAGCGCTAATGAGCAAGAAAAGGGATGCACTAAGAAGCAAGAGAGCAGCAGCTGCATGAAAGCCCCATATCATACCTAGTGTCTTACATAAACACATAAGAACTAAGTCTGATCACGGTGATATATTGGTTAAGATATACTTATGTTGGTTTGGTTTGGCTAAATTGATTGCAGTTGCTGCCAAAGTGACTAAAGCAACTTTTAGAGATTCATCGTTCCTGACCCTGCTTCACCTTAATTGTTATTTGAACAAGTAAAAGCTCTATCTTAGTTTGAGCGGGGATAGCATTTCTCTTCTGTATGTCCATAGAGTTTTGAAAAATCCAAACATCTCAGAGATAGATAGAGAGGTAGAAGGAGGCAATTCAGAATGAAAGACATGCAAACCTGAAATGGAGGAAGCCGCCCTTGCAGATAAGATGGCTGAGATACAGAATAGGGAACTCGCTCACTTTGGAATCCCTTTTAGATAGGAGGACCCCTTTTTTGGGATAGATCGACCCCTACATGGGAGCGATAGCGAAGCCAGTTCGGGTAGGCCTTTTTTTTTATACTAAGACATTAACTAAGCTAAGGGAAGGATTTAGGACTGACGGAGAGACTGAGTCAAGCACTCTATCCGTTTAAGTCTTAGTCTACCGGTGGGTAGTCCCATAAGTAGCTCTCATAAACAAAGAAAAAAAGAGATGGAATTCAGGCCAGCAAAGGAATAAGGTAGCATACAATTATTATCTATGCAGAGACAAGCACGCAAAAATGCTACTTTTACATAGAAGTTAGTAACTTTTTTTCTTGGAGGCCGAGACCCCTCCGTGACATGGTCTTAGACTAGTTAATCGTGATGGACCAGTTTGAAGGCTAGGTTAAACCTCCCTCAAAGGGATTCCTGAGCAAAACTCTTTTTCAAAGAACTGGCAATGTTCCCTTAACTGCAGATTCAATAGCCCCGATTATGAACCCAGAAAGAGAAGAGCAACATCTACTCATATTGTTACACTAGCAAGGACTTTCACTTTCTAAATAGAAAGAAAAAGGTTAGGCCCACCTTTCATAAAGGAAGAAGAAGGCATGACTAAGTCATTTAGTTGTTTTCTATTTCCATTCTGCCTTCACCATGCTTACCTTGTAAAAAGACCGCTCGATGCTTCCACAGCTAAGAAAGCTTTATTAAAAGCTTTAAAAGAGTGGGAGAAAGGGGACGCGTGAGCGTTGATCCAAAAATCCAAAGGTAGTGACCCTGACCTACCTGGCTTGATCCTAGCTACCTTCAATCTTTCCCAGCGTTTTGACTGAGTG
>DF372016.1:0-10122 GCA_000787875.1 Solanum virginianum
ACCCCAAAAAGTGCCTAAAAATGTGCCTCAGAATGCCTAAAATTTTAAATTCTATATATCTCAAAATCCATGCCTGATATCAAAAATCGAACTTGTATTCTTGTTTCGGTGGTTACAGTTAGGGGGAAAATACTTTATCTTTATATTACCCCTGATATCAAAAATCGAACTTGTATTCTTGTTTCGGTGGTTACAGTTAGGGGGAAAAAGGGTCTAACCTCGAATTAAGTGCAAACAAATAGCAATTTAAATTTTCTAAAAAAAACTTATCCAATGTATATCTGTGATGGTCCTGCAATACACCTCTATCACGAACATGTGTAAACTTGGTCTCCACGATAGATTTGTGATATGGACCTGTATAAATTCTACCCAGTTATTTTTCTTGCTATCCAAGACTTTTGAATCTTGAGCCTAAGTGTTCTCAAATGTGTTTTTACCTATATGGAGCCACATTTCACCCTCATATCATCCTAAACATTCTATAATACTCACTCAAATACTTAGCCATATTTTTCACTCCTAGATTAAAGTCTCAAACTCTTATCCAGAAATAAGGATTTCCTTCAAGCTTCAAGCCACCATTTTTAATCTTCATCAAGAGCTTCTTCAAAGCTAAGGTACGTAGGTTTTAACCATTAGATTCTTCTACCCATGGTTCCCTAACCTCCTTTTTACTCAATTTTCATGATTTAAAGTTAATTTTACCAATGGTTTTACTAGTATGAACATATCTATGAATTATCTTAAAGCTATGTAATGTTGTGATATTTTTGCTATATTTTTTAGCTATAAATCTTGGATCTATTGTAAGGTTTGATGAGGGGTTTTGATGTATATTGCTTGATAGTGTTGCAAGGTATTGATTGATGGTTTGACAATGGATTTTTTGCATGATTTCATCTCTAAATTGCATGTTCTTATACTCCCAATACATGATAAAATGGCTGGCTGTAGTTTCTTGAGAAATTGAAGGTCCAAAGTATGACATATGATATGAATGATGTTATTATGATGAAATGAGCTTATGTATATGATGAATTCTATATAAAGTGTTGCATTAGACAATGCCCAATTCGGAGAGACCAAGCCCCTGAATAACCTAGTGAGGGGTTCATACTCATCAACCTAGTGAGGGGTTTATACTTCACCACCAGGGTGATAGGGTAGCATCATCATCAACTTAGATGGGGGTTTGTACTCATTAACCTAGTGAGGGGATCATACCTCACCACTAAATGATGGAGTGACATCATAACCAACCTACCAAGCGATTTGTACTTTGGAAAGCTAGCTTGGTCTCTTCTACAAATATGATATTGTATATGAGCATGAGTTACTTCAGCATGTTTTACTTATGCATTGATCATACATGTCATATAGGATCAAATGATGCTCCGGTCCCTACATGGTAATATCATGTAGGCATAGAGTATGCATTAGTACGTTTGAATCTACTAAGTATGAAGGATTCAATGCAACAAGACATAAGTCAATATAGTCAAAATGCATAATAATAAGCAATAGATGTATGTTTGAATATACTAAGTATGTAGGATGCAATGCAACAAGACATAAGAAAATATAGTCAACATGCATAATCATAAGCAATAGATAAGTATAATCTCAATATGGAATGTATGATCAATGTTTGAAGTAAAATATGCTTGTAAATCATTCATCTTGCATAATATATATATTTATATACATATATATATATATACACATACATGTAGCATACACATGTGTGGGAAGCGACCTCAATCGAGATAGACCATGTAGCTAAAACTTGGAATCCAAGGAATGACACCCCCTCATCAAGGTGGAACAGGCATGACATCCCCCGGCTAGGTGTGGTCTTCTTTGTAAGGCAAATAAAACATGACAACATGACTAGATAGATCCACTAGTATAGCAAGGGTAATAATAAAATTCTATGGTGGCACATAGTTTACAGACAAAAGACTTTATATAAGGACCCCTTGAGTCAAGCCCCAATCTTAAGCCTCAATCAGCACTAAGTCAAATCCCAAGGAATACTTGAAAATAATCATAACATGTATAACTTGTAAGAAACATAAAACATGACTATAGTAGCTGTTGAAACATGTTTGACCTTAATTGGTTAGCCTAACTTGAAACATGAGTGTAGATCATAATTACACATGAACCCTTACTTAAACATGAATGGCTCACAAGAGGTAAAATAATTGAATAGGGCTTAACTTGTAACATATAAAATCATAGATAATTTCATGAATTCAATACATACTTGAAAGTGCTTAATCATCATATAGTCATTTGACTTGTAAATCATAAAATATATAATCAATCCTTGAGGATCCTTGACTTGACATTTTATCAAACACTTGGTGGGTTCTTGATACTAGTTCAAAATTATGCAATTTAAAAGTGAAATAAGATGAGAGAACTTAATGTAAATCAACCCACGATCAAGTAGTAAAACCCTCATATAGGGTACCTTGGAATCCATCATCAAAAAACATAATAGGACATAGTTTCATAGCTCAAAACATGCATAGTCTCAATAGATATAATCAAATCATGGTATGACCACGAAATAGATAGTCCTGTATAATCAATTAATATTTCATAAAATCCCAACATAATTCATGCTCATAATTTAGAAATAAAAGATATCCATAGGTAATACAACTTGAAAACATATAATTTTCATGAAAAAAGAAGATTGGGCTCCATGGGTGAAAGGACCTAATGGACGAAATCCACATACCTCAAACATGGGTTTTCTTGAGATGAGCTTGAAGAGAATCCTTGAGCTTTAAACTTAAGCTTGAAGTCCTTGAAATTTGAAGGAGATATTTATTGAAGTCTTAGAGAGGTTTTTGTAAGGGTTTTGAGTGATATACAGTTAAAAAATGGCTAAGTATGGGTGTTTTGATGCATCAGTGGGCATGGGGATATGACCCTAATACCCTTGGATGCATAGAAAAAATTTGAACTGCTTCACATTTAGTCGGCGATGCAGACCTATTGCGGAGGAAAAATTAATAGTGATTCATACCCCAGGCGCATCGAGGCATGGGCGCAGATAGACACTATTTTATAAAAGTTAGCAAAAATTATTTTTCGCTACGGGTCTTCTAAAATCTAGGTTATAGCCATCTCCCACTCAATTTTCACCCTTGATCGAGAATATGAAGTTTGATTTTTCATATCACGCACAGATTTTGAGATATATAGAAATTATGATAATGGGCATTTCTGAAGAACATTTTGGGGCATTTCTGAAGAACATTTTGGGGCATTTCAATAATGCATATTGGTAAGAGTAGGTCCTTATGAGATTGTTGAGCGGATTGGGAATATGGCCTATCGATTGGATTTGCATCTGGATTTGAGTTCTATTCACCTGATTTTGCATGTGTCTAATTTGAGGAAATAATTAGTGATCCTAGTGCTATTACGTTTTCATAAGGTGTTGAGTTTGAGGAGAAATTGTCTTATGCAGATGTCTCAACTGAGACCTTGGATAGGAAAGTGAAATAACTTTGCAATGAGGATGTGGCTTCGGTTAAATTGCTTTGGAGAAATCAAAATATGGAGAATCCTACATGCGAGGCAGAGTTGGACATGATGAAACGATATCCCCATCTTTTCTAATCTACTCCAGCCTAAGATATTAGGTTCCTCCCATTCCAAATGGTCCTATTTCTTTGACTATTGTATCACATGATAAGATATGCATACATGTGCATGAAAATGATTTAACGATGGTTTGAAATATTTAAAGGTGTTTTAATATGAGTATTAATGACTGTGTGATTTTCAAATGATGAAATATGCATTGTACTATATGTTTGAATGTCTCATGTTCAAGTCAATCCTTTCAAGCCTTGTTCTAACACATTCGAGGATGAATGTTCCTAAAGGGGAGATGATATATAAGTACCCAAACATTCTATGATCTTAATGGTGCTTGAAATTATGTTTCGAAAAGTGTTTGACCAAGGTGACGCCTTATGGGCCTTCTATAGGCCGTGTGGCTCACCACGGGCCGTGTGGAGGGGCTTTGAGGTGATCCTTGGTCTTATGAGTAAGTGTTGGCCTTAACATTAGAGTTTAAGACCAAGGCACGCACCACCTAAACCCGACATGGTCTGTTATGGACTGTATGGTGGCTTATGTGAGTGGCCTTGGCCTTGAAAACCATATTTTTGGTAAGGGTTTGACCAAATAAATACCTCACGGATTGTTTACCTCTTCACAATCCATCTGGCCCTCTGCGTGGGCATTTAGTCTAAAGTCCCCACTATTGAGTCACTTCCGATTGTCAATGATTTTTTGGATATCTTTCCTGATGAGCTTCCCGGTGTTCCTCCCAAGAAGAAAATAGACTTTGGTCTAGACCTTCTCCCCGATACATAACCTATTTGTATTTTGCCGCACCATATGGCCCCGATGGAGTTGAAAGGCTTGAAGGATCAATTGACGGATTTGTTGGAGAAGGGTTTCATAAGGCCTAGTATGTCACCTTGGGGTGTACCTGTATTGTTTATAAAGAAAAAGGATGGCTCCTTTAGAATGTGCATTGATTACCGACAAGATAATAGGGTCACCATAAAGAACAAGTACCCTCTACCAAGGATTAATGACATTTTTTATCAACTATAAGTGGCTAGTCACTTTTCTATGATTGATCTTCAGTTCGGATACCACCAAGTGAGAGTGAGGGAGTTCGATATTCCTAAGATAACTTTTTGAACTAGGTATGGGCACTTTGAGTTTATGCCAATGTCTTTTAGGTTAACTGATACACTGATGATATTATTTGATCTCATGAATAGGGTCTTTAAACACCTTGCTATGTTTGTGGTACCCTTTATTAATAATGTATTTATTTGTTCCCAGAGTAAAGAAGTGCATGTGAATTACTTGAGGGTGGTGTTGCAAATTTTGAGGGATTAGAGGTTGTATCCTAAATATGAAAAGTGTGAATTTTGGTTGAAGGAGGTTGCATTCCTTGGGTATGTGGTGTCAGGTGATAGCATTAAGGTGGATCCTAAGAAAACGAAGGCGATAAAAAATTGGCCTAGACCCTTGGCTTCGATAAATATTAGGAGTTTCTTAGGTTTGGCGGGTTACTACCGGAGGTTTGTGAATGGTTTCTCTTCTGTTGATTCCCCCATGACAATGTTGACCCAATAGAAGTTTTTTGGTTTATTGTGATGCCTCAAGAATTTGTTTGGGCTGTGTTTTGATGAAAAATGACAAGGTTATAACATATGCCTCTTGGAAACTTATGGTACATGAGCTAAATTATCCTGAAACAACTCCAAAAACTGCTAAAAAATATGCCTCGAAAGTGCCCGGAATCGTAATTTTCATATATCTCAAAATCCGTGCATGATATCAAAAATTTAACTTCATATTCTTGTTCAGGCGGTCAAATTATGTGGAAGATGTGTCTAACCCCGATTTAAGAAGAACCATATAAATATTTAAAAATCATAAAATGCGATTTCCTGTAAGGTTTTCACGCCCAAGGTGCGGAGCGCCTGGTGCGACTTAGTTTACTTTGTGTGTTGTTTATCAAGCTTGGTCCAAGACTTTGTAATCTTGGGCCTATGTGTTCCCAAATGTTAAAATACCTATACTTAGTCATATTTCACCCTCATATCATTCAAAACATAACCCAATACTCACTCAAACACCAAGCCAAATTTTTCATTCCTAAAGTCATATCTCAAAACTCCTCCGGATCTTAAAGCTCTCATTCAATCTTCAAGTCTCCATCTCCAATCTCCATCAAGTTGCTCCCCAAAGCTAAGGTATGTGGGTTTCATTCATGGGTTCCTTCCACCCATGATACCCAATCTCTTTTTTACCTAAAATTGCATGTTTATTTACTCATGGGTCAAATCTATCATGAATTTCACTACACACTATGTTGGGGTTTATGAAATGGTGATTGGTTTAGCATGTTTTGAGCTATGAACCTAAGATCTAATGTGTGATTTGATGAAGGGTTTTGATGTATATTGATTGAGGGTTTTACGAAGTATCTATTCATGGTTTTACACGAAATTTTCTAGCATGATTCCACTCTTGAATTGCGTGGTTTTACACTAGCACTACACATCTGCCAAGTGTTTGATGAAATGTTCGGTTATGATTTATTGAGTAATTGAAGGTCCAATGCATGTCTTATGAGTTAATTAACTATATAATGATAAAAGTACATTGTATATATGTTAGCTTTATGATGAACTTCTATAGTGTTGTGAGATGCCCAAGCCTAGCTTCGGGGGTTGTAGGCCTAGGTAACCACATCGAGAGGTTGATGCCTTGGTTGCCAAGTATGAGGGGTAGTTGGCCCGTATAACCACATCGAGGGATTTGTACCTTGGTTGCTTCATACAGGGGATAGTAGGCCCGTATAATCATATTGAGGGATTGGTAACTCATTAACCACATCGAGGGATTTGTACGTTGGTTGTCTAGTTTGGAGTATAGTAGGCCCATATAACCATATTGAGGGGTTGGTACCTCATTAACCATATCGAGGAGTTTGTACCTTCATTGTCTATATGGATCATCACTTACTACACATGTATTATGTTTTATATCAGCATGTTTTACTTCAAACATCATTCATACATGCCATATTATTAGTATGCTATCTATTGGATATTACTATGCATTTTTGCTATGTTGACTACCCATTATTGCATTGCATGCTACATACATAGTACATTCAAATATATTAACGCATACTATATGCCTACATGATGTCACCATATAGAAATTGGAGCCCCACTTGATCATCCTCCTCCATATGGCTAGCACAACTTTTCTCAAGATCTTTGGTGAGTCTTCCATTTTGGGGATGATGTGATGTTTATAATCTCATACTATGTTCCCATACTACCTTTCTTTTATATATATTGACTATGAGGATGAGCCCGATAGCTTGTCTTGGCCCCCGCTAAGTATCTAAATTTTAGAGGTGTTGTTGGACATGTTATATATAATGCTATGAGCTTGACTCTCGGATGAGCCTGATAGCTTGTCTTGGCCCCCGCTAAGTATCTAAGTTTTAGAGGTGTTGTTGGACATGTTTTGTATTATGCTATGTGCTTTAACTCTCTCTTGACTCTTGATATTTATAATATGGAAGTTATTCCTTAGCCCCATTGTCCTTATTTACTATCTCTTGTTGTATTTTATTGCTTCTGCGATCAAGGATATGTAATGATATGTTACGAGTCTTGCTTGGGGTCCTTTCGAGTTCCCATGCGCTGTGTCACATCTAGACCCTAGGCTTGGGTCATAACAAACTTGGTATCAGAGTACTAGGTTGTTAATGGTCCTCGGTATCCAACACACCGCATCGATTAGAGTCTTGTTCATGGTTGTTGTGTACCACAACTATGAGCAAGAGGCTATGAGGTGTTTAGGAAATGTTTCCCTTCTTCTAACTCTATGTCATGCTATAGATGTTGAGGTAAGGTTTTTCCTCTAACGATTTTCCTTTGCTATACTAGATCATGCCTAACATGAGTGGAAGAAAAGCCCGCACACCCAAGGCGCAACCGGCTAATGGAGAGCTTCGAGATGCTGTCACTTTGCTTGCATAAGTTATGGATAATCAATCCAACCAAGGGGCCCAAGCCCCTCGAGCCCCTACACCGGCATCTGGGGTGAGAGATTTCATAAGGATGAATCCCTCGAAATTCCATGGGTCAAAGGTGAGTGAGGACCCTCAAGAGTTCATTGATGAGGTCTATAAGATTTTTGCCTATCATAGGTGTGAGGTTGGAGGATAAGGCGGAGTTGGTGGCCTACCAACTCAAAGGGGTAGCACAAATATGGTACAATCAATGGAAAGAAGAGAAGGGGGTCAACAATGTGATACTTTGGGAGGAGTTCAAGGTGGCTTTCCTTAATCGGTTCTTCCCTCTTGAGTATAAGAAAGCCAAATTGGTGGAACTTATGAATTGAGACAAGGGTGTATGAGTATGAGGGAGGAACCCCTCATGTTCAACCAACTTCAAAGTATGTTCCACACTTGGTGGCCGACTCAAAGTCTAGGATGAATAAATTTATGATGGGTTTTTCCAATATGGTGAGTGAGGAGTGTCGATCCACATGTTGATTAGTGACATGGACTCATGAGGAGGAAAAATTTAGGAAGAAGATGACCCACGAGGCTAAGAGGGCTCATTTTGATGGTAAGTTCCAAAGTCGCAAGGGTGGCCGAGTTCATCAAGTCCAAGGATCTTCTCATGCTCTTATGGGAAGTTACCAAATGACATTCCAAGGGCTCAAGGTGATGGTGGTATGGATCCTTTGATGTGTGTCCGAAGTGTGGTAAAAGTCTTGGTGGCCTATGCTTGAGGAATACCAGTGCTTGCTATGATTGTGGGGAAATGGGGCACAAGGCAGTACATTATCCTTGACATCGCAACAAAAGGATGTCCATCCTCAAGGCTGTGGTGCCAATGTGGTTCTTTTGGGGAGAGGTGGTCAACTATATGGTGCCCTAAGGCATAATTGGTTTTATGCTTTGCATGGGAGGTAAGGGGTTGATGAGGTGCTTGACGTTGTTACCGGTATGTTGAAACTCTTTGATTTTGATGTATATGCATTGATTGATCTTGGTGCCATTCTTTCTTTGTTACCCATTTTGTTGCCAAGAATTTCTATGTTTCTCCCGAATGGTTGTGGGTCATATGAGGTATCTACTCCTATTGGTGCATGTATTGTTGCTAGAAGGGTCTATAGGAATTTTTTCATTTGCATTTTGCAAAAAATATTGCCTTGTGATCTTGTTGAGTTGGATCTGGTTGATTTTTATGTCATTCTTGGGATAAATTGGTTGCATGCATACTATGCCTCTATTGATTGTAGAACTCGTAGGGTTAAATTTCAATTCCCGAATGAACCCATTCTTGTGTGGAAGAGTCATGATGTGGTAGTCAAGGATAGATTCATCTCTTGCATTAAATCCCATAAGTTTACCTCTAAGGGGTGTCTTTATGATCTAATAACGGTTAGGGATGTGGAGTCCAAGGTCCTTTCCATAGAGTGGGTTTCGGTTGTAAATGAGTTTCTTGATGTCTTTGTAAATGAACTCCCGGGTGTTCCTCCCGAAAGGGAGATAAATATTGATAAAAACCTCCTCACCGATACTCAACCCATTTCTATTCCCCTTACTATATAGCCCAGGCGGAGTTAAAGGAGCAATTGAAGGACCTGTTGAGAAGGGTTTTATTAGGCCTAGCCGATCTCCTTGGGGTGCACTGGTGTTGTTTCTGAAGAAAATGGATAGGTATCTTATAATGTGTATTGACTACTGGCAACTTAATAGGGTCACCATCAAGAATAGGTATTCTCGTCCAAGGATTGATGATTTGTTTGACCAATTGAAAGGGGCTAGCCACTACTCTAAGATTGATCTTCGGTCCGGATATCATCACTACAAAAATATATGTATGTATACATATATATGTATATAGATGTGTGTGTATATATACATATACACACACATATTTATATATATATGTACATGTATATGTAAATATATGTATGTGTATATATATGTGTGTGTGTATATATATATATAGTATGATAACATATTATAATTTAAAAAATAACTTTTAAGTTTCACTGAAAAAGTTAGGCGGAAAAGAATTATACATAAATATATATAATATCTTAACATATTATAATTTAAAAAACAACTTTTAAGTTTCACTGAAAAAGTTAGGCGGAAAAAAAATATATTTTAAAAGTAAAACCTTGCTAGGCGTCAAAAGGTTTTTTCAACAAAAAAATTTAACTCGCTTTCTGTTAACTCTTCACTCGATCGATCAAAAGGAAAAAGCTATGCGTAAAAACCAAAAAAACTGGTAGTGATTCTAACCTAAAAGAATCTTTCATACTCTTAACACTGGTGAATTTTCATCACGACTGCTCTAAGCGCTCGCGAAGCTGGTGATTTTATACGTAAGTTATTTTTCATCTCTCAATTAGCTGCAAGATTTTAGGATTATCACAACCCTTGTACGTATTTTCAGCAGCAATATGATACGTCCCGCCTTAATTCTGCCCAAAACAGTGCAGAAACGGCCTAAA
>DF372008.1:3170-21707 GCA_000787875.1 Solanum virginianum
CTTGACGTTGGAGTTAATTTGGCGAAGAAAGAGAGGTATGTAAAGCATTTGGTTTGATGGCATCACTTAGTAAACTTAGCTAACTCTATAAGTTCCGTAAGACCTCATTTCTTTGCAAATCAAGACTAAGTATGCCTTATGTGCATTTTGGCCATCCTTTATCCATTACAATTACCAAGTTTGCGGCATATATTGCCTATAAAGCAAAAGAATATATTAGTATGTCGAAGACAAGCACTATTTCAGATATCTTAAATAAATGTTCCTCTGTATTGCCAACTTCTAGTGAATTAATTAACAAAGATGTTAGCTGTTTCTAAGATTACTGCATCTTTCCTGATTATTAGTGCATTTCCAGTAGAGATTACAAGACAGAAATGCACCTTTTATAAATATTGATGCATTTCAAGTTCTTCTTTTACATAGAGTTTTGAAAATGCCAATATTCAAATAGTAAATAGCTTCATCAACATGATTTTGGTATATGAATGAACATCACTCACCTTGCGACGTACATACTGATAGTTGAACTTCAACTCGCCAGAGAGAAAAGAAGAAAATAGCTTTCATATACAGATTTTCCATAAACATACAGGGATCAGTTGAAGTAAATTTTAATCAGATCTTACGCTTAATGTAGAGATCCTTGTTAAAATGAACCATTTTCATTAATAAGGAATCTAACTATTACTATTATGTACTTGACTGCAATTACGACATAAGAAACAATTACTCTTTGACTTTGATCAGTATCAGCTGAATATAAGAAAAACCTATTACATTGAAGATAGAACTACACATAATACATTGCATGATAATAAACATTCACTTGCATTATCCATCTCAATGATCAAATACAATGAGCTGTGTCAAACCAATGGCTTGTATTTATATACAACATAGTGTCAAGTTATCTCCTTGTAAGAGAATATACAACTTATAAATGAGTTAAAAATGATGTATAGAAACCTCAAAAGGCTACTATTAGACCTAACAGAAAACGAAAGTAGGTGAAATGTGTTCCTTCTAACTTGGGTTACCCACGACACCTCTTTCTTGAAATTTTCACAATTCTAAAAGAATTTAGAACAAATAATATGTTAAGTTCAAACATGAATATTTTACTATTCTTTTGGGATTTTTCATAATGATTTATGTGCATATGGTTTCTCTCGACTCTATTCGTGCCTATTATGATACCGTTCATTGATTCCCAGGCTAGTTGTTGTCATGCGTATTATGACCTGTAGGTGCAGTGGTCTTCCCTGGCCCACTGTTGCTACAGTGGTCTACCCTGGCTCACTAATTGGCAGTATAGCTTGTGAGTGTAGTAGTCTTCCCTGGCTCACATGAGTGCAGCGGTCTTCCCTAACTCACCCATCCGCATTATGCCATTTCTATATTCTGACTTGTGAGTGTAGCGGGCTTCCCTGGCTCACTTATCTTATGTTGGTGTTACGTGATGAGATTTTGAAAAAAAAACTGAACTTTTTGGTAAGATACTGTGGTACAGTACGAGTTTGGAGGTCACCGTCATCCCTGTACATTGTGAATAAATTTGGTATTCTTAAAAGAAACATTTTGGTGTCTGTATATGCGTTTGACTTCTATGCTTCCGTTTTGAATTATTACCCCGGTTTGTATTTTGGAAAGTAAGCATTCTAATATTTCAGTTATATTTTAAGTTGCTGTGATTCTGTTTCAGTCACTACCCTGATTTACATTCTATACTTTCTGTTTTAGATATTTGATATGTATTTTGTACTGATCCCCTTTCTTCGGGGGCTGCATTTCATGCTCGCAGGTACAGACGCACAGAGTAGCAGACCACTAGCTTAGGATCCCTGTCTACATTTTGAAGAGCTCCTTTGCTTCGAAGCAAATATTTGGTATATATGCTACTTCTTTATTTTGTACTATATTCCTCTGAGGGTACGACGAGGCCCTATCCCGTCTTTTGATTCAGTCTGTTTGTATAGAGGTCTGTGGACTCCTGTGGGTGTGGGACATGTCAGTTTGTATATTATGTATGTGTGTTGTGTATGTTGGGTGGTTTAACCACAGCGGTGACCTTGTCGGCCCGCGTATATATATGTATGTGTATGTATTGTATGTTGAGATTTTCTATATTAAGGTGGGTCATCAGTAAAACAAAGGAAACTCTGCCGAAATTTTGGTAAATGAGTTAGTTATTAATTAGATTTTGGCTTAGCAGTGTGTCTGAGTGCCCTAATCGGGAGCTAGTCACAGCCCATGGGGTTGGGTCGTGACAATAAACTACCTTCAACTTCATGACCTTCTTTAATTATGACTAATCCTCCTCTATTATCAATTTGAAACAACTCACTTGTTGGACTATAATTAGTCCCCTGTTCTTGATCCTCTTGTATTTCTTGAATTTTATTCCCTAATCTATTACTACAATTCCTAATTTCTAGTAAATCACAACTCCCATTTGTAGTATTTTGTCCTTGACCATCATCACGACACAATTGCTCTCCATTACCAACACAAACTTAGTGTAATCAATTGGGAAAAAAATTGTGATACGAACACAAACTTACTGTACTGTAAACAATTGGGAAAACAATTAAGATCATCTTTAGGGAGATTATATGAGAGCAATCTTCATGTGTACAAAATAGCAGTAAAGACTGCAAACTGAAAAGATTCTTTATATGTCTCTGCGCTAGTTTTTGGTCATAATGAACTGGAAGAAGTACCATCAGTTTGTGCCCAAAAACAAACAAGAAAAAATAGAGCAATTCAAGATAAAGGGAAGAAAGCAAAAGTACCTGGTGATGATGCAGTTAGTTGATGCAAAAAGGAGTAATATATTTATGGGACAAAGACATGTTATTAAGATCAGTGAAGAATATGAAAAAATTGGGAGATGATTGTTACAAAGGGAATTTTTCATGCTCATCAATGTAGAAGAGATAGGCTGATGATGAAACAATACTTAATAGGACTGTTATGGTGCAGGAATGGAATTGAATAGCCTAACTATTGCAAAATTACTGGGTCATATTACTTAATAAGGAACACTACATGTATAAGAAGAAGAAACGTGCAGAGGAAATGAACAGCGATACCGTCTGTGGAATCAAAGAAGCCAATGTACACGTAGGAAAAGGAACTGGCATAACTAAACCTAATTATTATAATTAATTAAAATTAATATTTAATAAGTAATGACATAAGAGTAAATAAGTAATGGCATAGGGGCAAAAAGGCAATCCAACTTTTAGCCTAAGATCTTCCCACTTTTAGTTATATATAATATGATATAATATGATATGATATGATATGATATACTGTATTCAAAATTAACTTAATTAATAAAATAATACTAGATATTTTTATACAAAGCTATGTAGGGTTAAACATGCAAACTGAATTGTGAAATTTCAGCACCAGACCAACCTAGCTACACGTCACTCATAGAATATATTTTATTAACTATATCTACTTATTTAGTAATTTTTTGTCACCACCCAACCCCGTGGGCCGTGACTTGTGCCCGAATTGGACACTTAGACGCAAATACACAACCGAACACCAACTTAGATCCAGACTTTAACCTGTGTCTATATTTTTTTTTTAAATTTCGGCAGAGTTTCTTCTGTTTTACTAACTAACCACCTAAATCAGACACAAATGTAAACCAGATTATACTTTCAACAGATATCCTTTTTATAGAAATTTTGGCAGAGTTTAATTTTTTTACTGACTACACAAACCCTGCATACAGAAAATCCTAGCATATGTATATATAGCGAGACAGGGTCACGTCATACCATCAAACGTACACAAATACGAAATAGAGAACCAAGTGTTTATTCCGAAGAAAAAGGAGCACTTCAAGATGCAGTCAAGGATCCTAAGCTGGAGGGTCTCTCACTGGTACGGCTATACCTACGGGCATGAAATGTAGCCCCCGAGGCAAGGGGGTCAGTATGGCATACATACCAAATATGTAAAGCAGAAAGTACAGAGTATATATATATATATATAATAGCATAAGTGAGCTAGGCATTACGTATCACCATCCCTATCTCCCACGCTCAGCATAGGTGAGTCGGGCATTATGTATCGCCGTCCCCGTACACATCTATCGTAATACAGAGGCAGCTAGTGTAAGTTGGGCGTTACGTATCACTGTCCCCATACTTACCCAGCGTAACATAGCATCGAAAACCACATAACAGACAAGTAAGCCTGGCGTTACGTACCACCAACCCCAAACCCACCGTCAAACAACCTAACTCCTGTGTAGGTCATAAGCACAAAATTATCACCCTAAGTTCCAAACATAAGCAAAATATTCCTATGCAAGGACAAAGTCATACCTGAGATCGAAACAATTATTATTATACCCACTCTAAATTATACACACTTCTACGAGACACTTTAAAGCTAATTCTAAAGCAATTTGGGCTTTCTTATGCCATATATAATATCTCTTATTCCTAGTACACATTAGTTGCATTCTACAAATAGAATTCTACTTTTTAAACTTAGCAAGTTATATATATTCTTACAATTTACAAACTTCGAAGACAGATCACATGAATCTGACATAAATAGAATAAGTTTAAACCATCGGATAGATAAATAAACACAATAGAAGGATTCAAACCACTTTGAGATGGTATTTCAACGATTCCTATAGTTAGCTACAAGCCATCTAGAAGTAAACATACATAACTATTTAAACCATGTTCATTCTTCAATGGGTTCCTTGTTTTCTAATAAAGAAAGGAACTAGTAATAAACTTCAACTAAATCTGGACAATAATGATAATATCCAAATATATGGCCATGAATGATTATATTTAAGCACATCTTATGAGTAGACTATCATCCTATCTTGAGTACTAAGGTGCAGTGATCTAACGAACTGAACTGTCACATGATAGCATTTTAAAATCAACAAAACCGATAAACCAGTGACTAATCCTTTAATGACGAAAACACATACAAATAATGATACACAAATAGAGCAAGAAGTCAGTTTCATACAAATAGTAATACACAAAAAACTAGTCAATTTCATGTAGGATGACTCTTAACAGCTTGTCAGTGACTAAAAAAAATAGCGATAACACTCTCAACCAATGTGCAGTAACACACGAGCACATTCCTCAACTCTGGTTCAAACAGGGTACTTCCCCAAACTATCTCGATCAAAATTATTTTCAGTAAAGACAATATCCTTTCCTGTGGCTCAGAATTAACTTATTCTCTTTTATCACCTTCGGTATAGGCTATAACACTAGAATATATTGGTTCAAATAGAGGTCTATAGTCAACCCATCTCAAAAGAACTTGACTTATTTATTCTTTATACTACTATATGCAGTTTTGCGCTATCAATGGCTGCTTTTAATATAATCCAATCTTGTAAGATAGCATACATCTTACTATTACGAAATACACCTTGAAAATTTGTTGGCCTTTGATGTCCATATAATATTGCTAGTTTCAGTCATTGTATAGAATTTCGATTTCTGGTATCTAGTTAATTTATCAGTCCTTCATTTCTACCAATCTTTCCTAAGTCCTATGTTATGTATTCATAAGTCATGCCAGTCTTTGGAAAAACTAATCCAAATGTTTTGTATTATCCACTATAATTCATTTAATCTCATATCAGCTTCATCTTTTATGAGGCTAACACGTGATCTTTCTACTTCTAGTTATCTACATTCTAACTATCTTGAGTGTTCCACATATCCATCTTTTGCTTAACTCACCAACTATTGTTCCATTTTACTAGATTGTTTCAAAACCCACTGACGTTAATCACAGACAGTGACCACAATATGCACTATCACACAGGAGAACTGAAAATAGCCAACTTGCGAAAAACACAAAATATTTTAGTGACCAAGAAAATATATTGGCACATCTTTTAGAGGCAAGGTGAAGTTGTTCTAAGAAGCCTATGAAGACACCAGTCTATGACCAAACCATAAAATAAGACATTTTTTCTAAACACTAGATAAGAAACACTTGCAAAGGCAGGAGATAATGACTTTCATAATATTTAAAAATAGAAGAACATGAATGAAAGTAAAAATGTACAAGAGATATTAATTTATAGAAGTAGATATTTATCTGGCAAACGTTATACGCATTTATATTTTTGGGACAATTAGAACTTATAGTTTTCTAAACTAATTAACTTCCTTTCAAATATATCAAACTTGCCATACTTTTATAACTTGCGGACTTTAAATGCACAAGAGTCAAAACATAGCTAAATTTCTATAAGAATACCAAAAAATGAACATATGATACTTTTACAACTTGCGGACTTTAAATGAACAATAGTCAAAACATAGCTAAATTTCTATAAGAATACCAAGAAACAAACATAGGATATATTTGAGCCCGAATTGCAAAAGAAGAGGGATCTTCCGAAACTTATAACATTAACTAAGCTTACTAGGTCATGTCATAACACAAATGCTTTACATACCTCAATTTCCTTTGCCAAACTAATTCCAATGCCGAGCCAATCTAACTTACTCTTCCGGACGTCCAACGTCTACAATGAATCACAATCTTTTAAACCCCTTAATAGACCCAAATCACCAAAGTCATAAAATAACGCATTTCTTGGCCAACCAACGCCTCCACGCTACTTAGGGGACTCAATATACCCAGTTTGTAGCGTCAAAACAATTGTAGAATCAAAAAACATGAATTATATTGCACTGCTATAGTAACTCGAGGCTATAGCAGTGTGTGGATATTCTTGTTCTTATGGAATTTGTCTATGTGTGGAATGAAGGAAAGGTAAGGCTCATCCTATACTTATTCTAATAACTTGACCCCACCCCCACACACTTGTTCTAATAAAAATTTAACACAAATGGGGTGGGGCAACTCTTATACTTCTTAAAGACTCCAAGTCTTAAGAAATACACTTTGGTTCCCAAACTTTTCCTACGTAAGCCAATTAAAGACATATGAATCTTACCAATATAGGTTTTAAAAATTCTACTTAAGTTCCCAAAGTTTCCAAAAATAGCTTTTCAATCCTGAATTTTCCAAAAATGACATATTAGTCCCAAATTTTGTAATGGTTTCAATACACCATACTATGGGTTCTAACATCCTCCCCCCTTAAAATACATTCATCCTCGAATGTTAACTAGCCTCACGGACCATGTAGACAACTTAAGAGGAGTTTCTTTCCCAACACTGACCAATCCATACCCAAACACATGTCGAGATCCATCATCTCTAACACTAGTCTCACCCACTTCTGTAAACTTGCCTTCTTGGGCAACTGGAGTCTTTCTTAGAAACATTACTGAAAATAAAAAATTATGTTAGATTAGGATCATCCTACTAACACGGCTCTATCGCACGATCTAAGATCAGAAAGGAGAGTAACTTACTAAATGTGTTAGAACCCATATTTTTGTGCATTGAAGCGGTTATGGAGAATTGGGACCTAAGTATCAATTTTAGAAAATTTAGGACCAAAGAGACATTATCGGAAAGTTTGGGATCAAAGTTGAATATTTCAAAGAGGTGTGTGTATGACCCCATATATATATATATTCACATTTCTATTGGTACACTTGTGGAATGTGGGACCAAGATTTTTCTTTGGCTCTAAGTATATATGTAGAACACATGTACAAGATAATATACATACTCTCCCACACTTAGAAAAAAAACAACATCTTCAAGACCCTTCTCTTCTTGCTCTCGGGTTGCTACAGTAAGTAGCACCCATAATTCACTTTTTTCGATCTTTCAAGTATTATGATGCTACAAACCTAGTACATTAGACCCCCTAAATAGCGTGAAAGCGTTGGTTTGTCAAGAAAATACTTCGTAATTCAAATTTTGTGATTTGATGTTCTTAAAGAAGTTTATAAGGTATGTTGATTTTAATCTTGTTTTAGCTAAATTTAAAGCTTGTATGGGTATTGCTGTATGTGAAATTAGAAGAAAACTTTGAAGGAGTGCTTGATTAAGTGAATTATAAACTTTGGGGTATTGGGTTCGATTGGGATTTGTAGGTATATGAAGTTATTTGGTCTTAGAATCATGTGTTTGTGTTTAGTTGCTATAAAAATGATTCTTGTGGGGTGAAAGGAGTATTGGAAATTGTTTGTATATATTCTTGAGGTGTTGGTCGAATTTGGATACTTATATGTAATGGAATGTTGTGTTTTAACGTTGGAAGTTGGCGCTTGACATTTGAATGATGTACTATAATTCTTGGAGTATATAGGAGTGTTTGAATATGGTAGGTATGTATTAAACTAGTATGCTGCCCTATTTTTCAATTGTTTGTATGTATACACAAGGGATGGTTTGAATTAGGGCCTATGTAAGTATTTAAATGTTGCGTTGTTGCTTTGTAAGTATATGTTTNTCTATGAGTCAGTTGATTATAGCCATCCCTTGTTCTTGAGTCCTGCTGATAGGTTATCTAAATGGATTTGGTGTGGCAAGGGTACTAAAAAGGACTGTTGCTAATTGTTGAGTTGTTGTTGTTGTTGTTGATGAATTGGAGCTGAGATGGATTCTCAGGGTGGTCTAATTTTAGGGGAGATGTTGTCAATTTTTTTTATAAAATTAGGGGCAATTTGGGATTTAAAGGCCCGTAAAGGATTTTAACTAATCGGGAGTGCTATTGTGATTATTGTAGATATTGGACGTCTGGAAGAGTAAGTTGGATTGGCTTGATGTTGGGATAGTTTGACAAAGAAAGAGAGGTATGTAAAGCATTTCGATCCTATGGCATGATTGAGATATAATTACTAGTGTTGTAAGTTTGATTGACTTGACATTGGGATAGTTTGACAAAGAAAGAGAGGCATGTAAAGCATTTCGATCCTATGGTATGATTGAGATATAGTTACTAGTGTTGTGAGTTGAAAGGCTCCTTTCCTTTTTCAATTCGGACTTAACTAGGTCCTTTGTTCCTTCTTGATATCTTTGAAAGAAATTAGTCTTGTCTTGACTCATATGAACTTAATGATTGTAGATTATTAAAGTATGAAAAGTTTGAAATAATATATGTTCCTAACTCTATGAATAAAATTCATATTCATCTTTGATATAATTTAGGAAATATGTCTTAGTATGGCTCTTACATTCTCATAACTCACAAGCTAGAAAAAGTATGTAACATTGTAATTAAATTTTAAAAGATCCTATTCCTATAGTAATCTGTTTTATTTCTTGAATCCTATGTTCCTAAAAATCTAATAAGCTTGTAAGAATAAGGGGAATTTGGCAAGTTATGAAAGAAATGGTAACTTTTATTAAGATAATTGCTATTCCAACTGTTTTACTGATCTTCTGGATTTTCATAATGATTTATGTGCATATGGTTTCTCCCGACTCTACTCATGTTTATAATAATATCTTTCACTGGTTCCCCAGCCGGTTGTTGTCGTGCGTAATATACTATATATATATCTTCCAAAGTTGGCAGGGTATGGCGGGGTCAGCTCGGCCTAAGGGTCAGCTTCGCTTAGTTTGGTGATGTGGTGAGATTGGGCCTTTGGTTTGGTAGCTTTATGCCACATTTGCTATGTGACTTATGAGTGCAGCGGTCTTCCCTTGCTCACTTATCTTACGTTGAGATTTGTATCAGAGACTTTGGAGATTTGAATTTTCTGGTGTGATGCTTTGGTATGGCGCAAGTTTGGAGGTTACCATCATTCTGGTCCATTAGGCATCAGTTTGATATTTTGAAAAGAAAAAAGAAATATTCCTTTAATATTTGCATATGAGTTTGGCCTTTTATACCTCTGTTTGAACTATTACTTTTGTTTATAATTTGTACTTTTAGCTTTACATATTCAGTACGTACTTCGTACTGACCCCCTTTGCTTTGGGGGCTGCATTTCATGCCCGCAGGTACAAACGCACAGAGTAGTGGGCCACCAGCTTAGGATCTCTATCTACTTTTTAAAGAGCTCCTTTGCTTTGGAGCAATTATTTGGTATCTATGCTACTTCTTTATTTTGTACTATGTTCATTTGAGGGTATGAGGGGGCCTTGTCCCATCTTTGACTCAGTCTGTTTATATAGAGGTCTGTGGACTTCTGTGAGTATAGGACATGTCAGTTTGTATATTATGTATATATGCTGGGTATGTTGGGCGGTTTAACTGCAGCGGTGACCTTATCGGCCCGTGTGTTTATTTATATGTATGTATTATATGCTGGGACTTTATGTATGCAGGTGGGTATTTAGTAAAATAGAGGAAACTCTGCCAAAATTTCTGTAAATGAGTTAGTTATTATAATTAGATTCTGGCTTAGCAGTGGTGTCTGGGTGCCCCAATTGGGTACTAGTCATGGCTCATAGATACAATTATTATAATCTGATTTTGGCGTTTGGGTTCAGGTGCCCCAATCGGGCACTAGTCACGGCCCATGGGTTGGGTCCTGACAGAACTGGTATCAAAGCGGTTAGTCCTTGGAGTGTCCACAGGCCGTGTCTAGTAGAGTCCTATTTATCGGTGTCCACAGGCAGGAGGCTGAAAGTAGTCAGGCAGCCCGTCGAGATAGTTCCTGGGACTGTGATTTCTTGGCATGTAGACCACCAGAATTTTTTGGGTCCAAGCCTTTAGAGGACCCTCAGGAGTTTGTGAGACAGATGCAACAGACGTTAAGGGTGATTGGAGCATCCGAAGTGGAATCTGTAGAGTTGGCATCTCATCGGCTGCATGATGTTGCAGCGAATTGGTACGAGGCATGGCTGTTATCCAGAGGTGAGGGTGCCCCACCAGCTGTTTGGAGTAAATTCACTGAAGCATTCCTGGCTCACTTTTTGCCTCCAGAAATCAGGCGCGCCAGGGAGGATAGGTTTCTGATGCTGAGACAGCGAGGCCGGTCGATTCGAGAATACAACCTGGAATTTGACTCTTTTGCTCGATATGCACCTGCACATATTTCCAGCATGACAGATCGTATGCATGTTCGAGAATACAGCCTGGAATTTGATTCTTTGGCTTGATATGCACCTGCACATATTTCCAGCATGACAGATCGTATGCATCACTTTATTATGGGGCTAGACTCATATTATGTTGATAGTTGTCTGGTGATGGCTGCACAACCTGAGATGGATGTTGCCCGCATTCAGGCCCATGCCAAGGGTATGGAGCATCATCGTCGAGGATGCTAGGCGGACAGGACATATGATAGAGGGCCACCTAAGAGGGCTAGGTCATTCGATTCAGCAGCATATTTCTAGGGTAGGCAGTCTCAGCAGCAGCAGAGTGGGCCTTCTTCTCGATCGGTACGAAGCACACCTTTGCAGACCCCCAGTAGGAGACCAGCCAGTACTAGTCATTCGGGGGCAGGATCGGGTCCCAATAGCTAGTCAGGATTTTTCAGACCCTTACGTCCATATTATGGGAAACGACGCCCGGGAGAGTATTTTCGTGCTACGGGAGCTTGTTTTACTTGTGGTCAATATGAATTTAGTACAAGCACACAATGTGCAGGGCCACCAGATGCGGGATTATCCCGAAAGAGTTGGTGCAGAGGGGTCAGCCCAGACTTCTGGCACAGTCGGAGCTTCTTCTTCTGCTTTGGTAGCTATGAGCCCTACGGGGCGAGGTACTCCAGCTGCAGCAGGTCACGGCAGAGGTCATAGTGGAGCTACAGGTTCTAGCGGTCCTTCAAACCATATCTATGCTCTAGCCAGCCGACAGGATCAGGAGGCATCGCCTAATGTTATCACAGGTACATTATTTATTTGTTCTCGGGCTATGTATGTGTTGATTGATCCTGCTTCCACTTTGTCGTATATTTCTCTGTTGGTCATTTGCACAATTGATATAGAACCTGAACCAATAGAGCCTTGTGAGGTTGTGACATCGATAGGTGAGTCTATTATTGTTAGCAGAGTTTATAAAAATTGCCCGGTATTTATTTGTGAACATCATACTCAGGCTGACTTGATAGAGCTAGATATGACGGACTTTGATGTAATAGGCAACTGGGATGAACATTTACCGTTGGTACTCAGGCTGACTTGATAGAGCTAGATATGACGGACTTTGATGTAATTATGGGCATAGATTAGCTAGCTTCTTGCTACGCTAAAGTTGACTGCCAAAAGAAGGTAGTCCAATTTCAGTTCCCAGGAGAGCCAGTTCTGTAATGGTCGGGTAATATTGCAATGCCGAGGGGCAACGCCGAGGGGTAAGTTTATTTCGTACCTCAAGGCCAGCAGGATGATCAGAAAGGGGTGTCTTTATCACCTGGCTCGAGTACATGACCTGAATGCTGAGCCTCTGACTCTCCAGTCCATTCCAGTAGTTAACGAGTTTTCGGATGTATTTTCGGATGAACTTCTCGGTCTTCCTCCTGAGCAGGAAGTGGAGTTTGCCATAGATTTATTGCCAGATACTCAGTCTATCTTGATCCCCCATACAGAATGGCGCCAGTCGAATTGAAAGAATTAAAGGAGTAGTGAGGGATTTATTAGAAAGAGTTATTGCCTGACACTCAGCCTATCTCTATCCCTCCGTATAGAATGGCGCCAGCCGAATTACAGGAATTGAAGGAGCAACTAAGGGATTTGTTAGAGAAAGGTTTTATTCGGCCTAGCACTTCACCCTGGGGAGCCCCGGTATTATTCGTAAGGAAGAAGGACGAGTCGCTGCGGATGTGTATTGACTACCGGCAGCTGAACAAGGTAACTATTTTCACCCTGGGGAGCCCCGGTTTTATTCGTAAGGAAGAAGGACGAGTCGCTGCGGATGTGTATTGACTACCGGCAGTTGAACAAGGTAACTGTTAAGAATAAATACCCCCTCCCCAGGATTGATAATCTGTTTGACCAGTTGGAGGGAGCTAGATGTTTCTCAAAGATAGACTTACGGTCTGGTTATCAGCAAGTGCGGGTATGGGAAAAAGATATTCCCAAAACAGCGTTCAGAACTCGCTACGGGCATTATGAATTCAGAGTTATGTCCTTTGGGCTAACAAATGCTCCAGCGGTGTTCATGGATCTTATGAATCAACTGTTCAAACCGTTCCTAGATGTGTTTGTGATTGTATTCGTTGATGATATTTTAGTTTATTCTCGGTCAGAGGAGGACCATATAGAACACTTGAGAATGGTACTTGACTTTCTTCGTCACCAAAAGCTGTACGCTAAATTCTCTAAATATGAGTTCTGGTTATCTTTGGGGGGTGTTCTTGGGCCATGTAATAGGAGCCCGTCACCAAAAGTTATACGTTAAATTCTCCAAATGCGAGTTTTGGCTATCTTCAGTGGCATTCTTGGGCCATGTTATAAGAGCTGGCGGCGTCCGGGTGGATTCCCAGAAAATTGAGGCCGTAAAGAATTGGCCTAGGCCTATGACGCCGACTGAGGTACGTAGCTTTTTGGGATTAGCTTGTTATTACAGGATGTTTGTAGAGAAATTTTCTTCTATTGCAGCGCCTTTGACAAGGCTAACACAGAAAGAGGCGAAGTTCCAGTGGTCCGATGCCTGTGAGCGCAGATTCCAGCTATTGAAGGAGAAACTAACTTCAGCTCCAATTTTGAATTTGCTTGAAGGTCCAGACGGGTACATGGTTTATTGTGATGCTTCCCGCGTGGGTTTGGGGTGTGTATTAATGCAGCATAGTAAAGTGATAGCCTATGCTTCCCAGTAGCTTAAGAAGTACGAGCAGAATTATCCTACCCATGATTTGGAGTTAGCTGCGGTGATCCATGCTCTGAAAATTTGGAGACATTATTTGTATGGCATTCATGTTGATGTTTATACAGATCACAAAAGTCTCCAGTATATATTTAAGCAGAAAAAATTGAATTTACCGCAGCGGCGGTGGTTAGAATTACTGAAGGACTATGATATTGATATTCTTTACCATCCAGGAAAAGCTAATGTGGTAGCAGATTCGCTCAGTCATAAGTCTATGGGTAGTTTAGCTGACATGCCTCCAGAGAAGAAAGAGATAGTTCTTGACATTCAGCAGTTAGCTAGTCTGGGAGTGCATCTGGCAGATTCTGGTAAGGTAGGGTTTCTGTTCAAGGCATAGCTGAATCTTCTATTGTAGCAGAAATTAAGCAGCATCAATACGAGGATCCTATCTTAGTTCAATACAGAGATTTAGCCCAGACAAAAGGACAAACCCCGTTTGAGCTCTCCTCTGAAGGGACTTTATTGTTCAAAGGCAGGTTATGTATACCAGATGTTACAGATTTGGGGTGACAGATTATGCGCGAGGCACATTGTGCCTGCTATTCTATTCACCATGGGTCTACAAAGATGTACCATGACCTCAAATGCTTATATTGGTGGGACAGCATAAAGCGAGACATAGCAGAGTTTGTTGCTCAATGCCCAAACTATTAGTAGGTGAAGATAGAACATCAGAAGCCTGGTGGATTATTGCAGGAGATAGAGATACCAATGTGGAAGTGGGATATTATTAATATGGACTTTATTATAGGCTTGCCTCGCACTCTACGGAGGTATGATTCTATTTGGGTTATCGTTGATCGACTAACTAAATCAGCTCATTTTCTTTCGGTCCGAACTACCTATTTGGCTAAGGACTACACCAGATGGTATAGCAAGGAGATTGTGCGCCTTTACGGTGTTCCTGTATCCATTATCTCTGATAGAGGCGCCCAATTTATGGTGAATTTCTAGTAGTCATTTCAGGTAGGTTTGGGGACGTAGGTGAGTCTCAGTACAGCATTCCACCCCCAGTCAGATGGCCAAGCCGAGAGTACTATTCAGACATTAGAAGATATATTATAGGCCTGTATAATGGATTTTTTGAGGTAGCTGGGATGAACATCTATCGTTGATCGAATTCGCATACAATAACAGCTACCATTCCAGCATTCTGATGGCACCGTACGAGGCATTATATGGTAGGAAGTGTCGGTCACCGATCAGTTGGTTCGATGTTGGTGAGACTGAGCTGATTGGACCAGATGTGATCCAGCAGGCGGTGGACAAAGTGAAACTTATTCGGGAGCAGTTACTAGCAGCTCAGAGCCAACAGAAATCTTATGCAGATAAGTGCTATCGTCAGTTAGAGTTTCAGGTTGGAGACTAGGTATTCCTGAAAGTATCACCTATGAAAGGCATTATGAGATTCGGTAAGAAGGGGAAGCTCAGTCCAAGGTACATTGGTTTGTATCAGATCGTCCGCAGAATAGGCAAGGTTGCATACGAGTTAGAGCTGCCAGCTGATTTGGGAGGAGTACACCCGGTATTTCATGTTTCCATGCTTCGTAAATGCATTGGTGACCCTTCCCAAATTTTTCCTATAGATGACATACAGGTTATTGAGGAGCTAACTTATGAAGAGCAGCCATTAGCAATATTGGACCATCAAGTTAGGAAACTGTGAAACAAGGATGTAGCCTCAGTTAAAGTGCTATGGCACAATAATAACAGAGAAGAGATAACTTGGGAAGCAAAGGAGCTAATGTGTCTAGACTCATATGAACTTAATGATTGTTGATTATGAAAGTATGAAAAGTTTGAAATATTATATGTTTCTACTAATGTAGAAGAAATACCCTCATTTATTTCTCGTATCTGCAGGTAACTCAATTTCATTGTTAACTTTGTTGTATGATAGTTAAACTTTTCAATGTTGGATGTTGTGTTATAGTTGGAAATTCATAAAGTTCATGTGACATTGAAGGACGAATGCTCTTAAGGGGGAAAGGATGTTAGAACCCGTATTTTTGTGCATTGGAGCGGTTACGGTATCTCTGTTTGAACTATTACTTTTGTCTTTCAATTATTTTGACGCTACAAGCCTAGTATATTAGACCCCCTAAGTAGTACGGAAGCGTTGGTTTGTCAAGAAAATACTTCGTAATTCAAATTTGGCGATTTGAATTCCTTAAAGGGTTTATAAGTTACAAGCCTAGTATATTGGGTTCCCTAAGTAGCGAGCATCGGTTTGTCAAGAAAATACTTCGTAATTCAAATTTGGCGATTTGAAGTCCTTAAAGGGGTTTATAAGGTATGTTGATTTTAATCTTGTTTTAGCTAAATTTAAAGCTTGTGTGGGTATTGGTGTATGTTAAATTAGAAGAAAATTTTGAAGGATTGCTTGATTAAGAGAATTATGAACTTTGGTGTGTTGGGTTCGAATTGGGATGTGTAGGTATATGAAGTTATTTGGTCTTAGAATCATATCTTTGTGTTTAGTTGGTATAAAAATGATTCTTGTGGGGTGAAAGGAGTATTGGAAATTATTTGTATATATTCTTGAGGTGTTTGTTGAATTTGGGTACTTATATATAATGGAATGTTGTGTTTTAACGTTGGAAGTTGGCGCTTGACGTTTGAATGATGTAATATGATTCTTGGAATATATAGGAGTGTTTGAATATGGGGATACTTATATTTAATGGAATGTTGTATTTTAACATTGGAAGTTGGCGCTTGACGTTTGAATGATGTAAGATGATTCTTGGAGTATATAGGAGTGTTTGAATATGGTAGGTATGTATTAGACTGGTATGCTGTCCTGTTTTTCAATTGTTTGTATGTATACACGAGGGATGGTTCGAATTAAGGCCTATGTAAGTATTTAAATGTTGCGTTGTTGCTTTGTAAGTATATGTTTGGCATTTATATGGTAAAACATGATACTTGGAAGGTTACTGAGGGCTTGAACAGTGTGTATATGTAAATATAGCTACTGCCCAGTTTTTGTAATTTTAATAAAGTGAGGTTATCTAAATGGATTTGGTGTGGCAAGGGTACTAAAAAGGACTGTTGCGGATTATTGAGTTGTTGTTGTTGTTGTTGTTGATGAATTAGAGCTGAGATGGATTCTTGGTTTTCCTTTTTCAATTCGGACTTAACTAGGTCCTTTGTTCCTTCTTGATATCTCTGAAAGAAATTAGACTTGTCTAGACTCATATGAACTTAATGATTGTTGATTATGAAAGTATGAAAAGTTTGAAATATTATATGTTTCTAACACTATGAATAAAATTCGTATTCATCTTTGATATACTTTAGCAAATATGTCTTAGTATGGCTCTTATATTCATCTTTGATATAATTTAGGAAATATGTCTTAGTATGGCTCTTACATTCTCATAACTCACAAGCTGGAAAAAGTATGTAACATTGTAATTAAATTTTAAAAGATCCTATTCCTATAGTAATTTGTTTTATTTCTTGAATCCTATGTTCCTAAAAATCTAATAAGCTTGTAAGAATAAAGGGAATTTGGCAAGTTATGAAAGAACTGGTAGCTGTTATTAAGATAATTGAATCCTATGTTCCTAAAAATCTAATAAGCTTGTAAGAATAAAGGGAATTTGGCAAGTTATGAAAGAACTGGTAACTCTTATTAAAGATAAATGCTATTCCAACTGTTTTACTGATCTTCTGGATTTTCATAATGATTTATGTGCATATGGTTTCTCATGACTCTACTCGTGCTTATAGTAATATCTTTCACCGGTTCCCGGGCTGGTTGTTGTCGTGCGTAATATACTATATATATCTTCCAAAGATGGCTAGGTACGGTGGGGTCGGCTTGGCCCAAGGGTCGGATTCGCTTAGTATGGTGACATGGTGAGATTAGGCCTTTGGTTTGGTAGCTTCATGCCACATTAGCTATGTGACTTGTGAGTGCAGCAGTCTTCCTTGGCTCACTTATCTTATGTTGAGATTTATATCGGAGACTTTGGAGATTTGAATTTTCTGGTGTGATGCTGTGGTATGGCGCGAGTCTGGAGATCGCCATCATTCCAGTCCATTAGGCATCAGTTTGATATTTTGAAAAGGCAAAAGAAATATTCCTTTGATATTTGCATATGAGTTTTGCCTTTTATATCTCTGTTTGAACTATTACTTTTGTTTACAGTTTGTACTTTTTGCTTTACATATTCAGTACGTACTTTGTACTAACCCCCTTTGCTTTAGGGGCTGCGTTTCATGCCCGCAGGTATAGACGCACAGAGTAGCGGGCCACTAGCTTAGGATCCCTATCTACTTTTCGAAGAGCTCCTTTGCTTCGGAGCAATTATTTGGTATCTATGCTACTTCTTTATTTTGTACTATGTTTATTTGAGGGTATGACGGGGCCCTGTCCTATCTTTGACTCAGTCTGTTTGTATAGAGGTCTGTGGACTCCTGTGAGTATGGGACATGTCAATTTGTATATTATGTACATATACTGTGTATGTTGGGCAGTTTAATCCCAGCGGTGACCTTGTCGGCTCATGTGTTTGTTTATATGTATGTATTGTATGCTGGGACTTTCTGTATGCAGGAGGGTAGTCAGTAAAACAGAGGAAACTCTGCCAAAATTTTTGTAAACGAGTTAGTTATTATAATTAGATTCTGGCTTAGCAGTGGTGTCTGGGTGCCCTAATCGGGTACTAGTCACAGCCCATAGGTTGGGTCGTGACAAAATGTCTGGTAGCCTCTTGTTTATAGATGTGGTGTATGACACACTGATAAGCAAGACTCTATAGACACGATCTGTGGACACTCCGAGGACGAACTGCTCTGATACCACTTCT
>DF372005.1:0-10136 GCA_000787875.1 Solanum virginianum
TTGAAACTGAAAATACTTCAGTATCAACTATGAATGAGATATTAGAACAACTTAAGATGCTCAACAACAGAGTGTCTGCTATGGAAGCAAATTATGTGGAGTCGGACCATGATAAAAAATCAGAATTAGCAGTGCAGTCGGAGCACTATAAAAAAACAGATCTAGAAAGGTGACGTTGGGAAACACCTAAAAACCCAAGATACTAACAAAATTATTGTTGCAGGTACATCCAGACCTAAGAAGAAGCATTTACTACAATTACAAGAAAGAGGAATTATAATTTGAATAAGGTATTTGATAAACCTTATGCCCTACCTCACTTACAAAAACAAGAATTATTTATACCACCTCAGATTCAAACTTATGCCAAATCACTGAACCAAGAAAAGAAAACATATAACCACATGACCTGAGCCTACATAGAAAATATTGAAAGAATCAAAAATCTCCTAAATACCCAGCCAATGCAAAATCCAGAATTATTTAAACAGCACCAAGGGTATATCACAAATAAATTATATAGAAAATATTGAAAAAATCCAAAACCTCCTAAATACCCAGCAAATTCAAAACCCAAAATTATTTAAATAGCACCAAGGGTATATCACAAATAAATTACAAAATTACAAAATTACAAAATTACAATAAACTACATGCTTTACCAGGAACAAAACCAAACTTATTAGCAACTTGCTATTCATACGGACTTATCTCAACAACCTACACAATTACTGGAGAAGAACTTGTCTTAATACCAGAATCATATCAAGCATTTATGAACTATAAGAGGATTACAAAAGGACAATTATTCTATATCAGGTTTTATTCAGCCCCAGCCGAGATATTATTTGATGAAATTAAATCGGTAATTACAGTGATCAAAATTGGGATGACCCAAGATTATATAATTTCAGAAGAAATTACAGCGCAACCAATTATTCCGAAAGTGGAAATACCAGATTTTTATGCAAATAAAAGAATTATAGGAATTAACACTATATTGTCAAAATTATCCAAAGTTTTTGAAAAGGACATATGTGGAAGTATCATTCCAGGAATCACTTATTAATATACTCAACAGCTAAGGAACAGAGGCTGCAGGATATATATGAAATACAAAATTGGGTAATGACACTACTTAGATAGGAACGGGAACTTTGGACAAAAGCTATTAGAAAAGGAATTATTTCAGAATCAAGTATGGAGAAATATTGCAAGTTAATTGAGAAAAAATATACGGACCATGAATGTAGCAGATGCAGCGGAGTAAGCAACTATATACCGGATGTCAATTTAGATATTGCAAGTTAATTGAGAAAAAATATACGGACCATGAATGTAGCAGATGCAGCGGAGTAAGCAACTATATACCAGATGTCAATTTAGAATAAAGAAGAGACAGATGGATGGATAGAAATTAAAGCAAGGACAAATTATTACCGACAACTATCAAAGAAGAAAAAAGCATGTGGATATGCAGAAAGTCTTAAAAGGAGTGCAAAAGTCTTTCAAAAAATCAACAAAAATTACATATGACATAAAATCTTTCAAGATGATAAGCAAAAAATTAAAGAAGAAAGTGACACATAACAAAGATGGTGACAAGACATAAAGTCATTCAAAAGTGAAGACAAAAATAAAAGGCCAAGAGAAATGATCGTGACTTTGAAGAAAAAGATAACCGCATACGTCAGAAGAAGGAACAGTTATATTGGGGACTGCTATGTAAATTTTTAGGACGTAGTATATAAATAATTTTCTTATTTTTGAAACTTGAGCCCTTAGTTTGTATAAATAGGTTAGTATATTTCATTTGTAAGGCATCGAGAAATCTCTTATCCTCTCTTTGTTAAAACCTTTCCAAAAATATAAATCATCAATAAAATACTTTTTATCCTCGAATTATGGAGCAACAATTAGTAAACTTGAATCTACAGGAAAAGGTATATCTTTTTATGATTATGCTTAGCTAAATTATTTGATTCCTGTTTGACATATATTATGTGATATATTTATGATTGTTGTTATAAACTAGGATTATTCATATCTTATGTGAGTGTTTGCTAGCATTAGGAAATAGAGGAGAAAACTTTCAGAACTAAGCCATTCAGAGTGGGAAATAGGAATAAAGAAAATAGTATGGAAAAAATAGTCGAATACGAAGAAGAAGAAATTAATAAATTAATGAACCAATCTTGGTATAACGATATAAATATAGTTTTACGAAACCTAGACGAAAATATTAGTCACATAGACCTACTATATGACTCAGAAAATTATTACTCCACATAAAATAAAAATGGACCTTAACTCCGCACCTAACCCCCACCTAACCCTAACATTGACAAAATAGTATTTTCACCATTTTCTTCAAATATTATATTATTATTTTAATAATATTAAATATTAATTATAATAAACATAGTATAAACTAAATTGAGAACATTTTCTTGTTAACTACCTTTTTTTCACCTAAAATAGATTTGAACCAAAAAATAATTTAAAAAACTTCCAAAATAATAGCCGAAAAAGGTTTAGTAAAAGGTAAAAAAAAATAAGAAAGACAAAATAGTCCACAAAAATAGGGAAATTTTTTTTCTAAAGTCATCCCAAACAGATTAGCTAAAAAATAGGGGAAAACTAAGGATCCCTAAAGACAAAAAAAAAATAGTCTACAAAAATTTAGAAAAAGAAATTCAAAAAAGACGTCCAAAAAATAGGCAAAAATAAAATGTAAGAAACAAAAAACTTTACTCTCAATTTATTTTATAAAATAGATTGTTTAAAAAGACTTGTATTCATAATTAAGGGAAAAAAAATATAGCACATACATGGAAAAAAAAAAAAACCTTTGTGTTGATAGACCATAGGGTGAATTTTTTTTTTTTTGGTTTGTATAGAAAAATAAAAGAAATAATCATATTTATTCTTCATCATCTTTGTCTATTTTAACATTAATAATATATCTCTATTTTAGAATGGAATATAAAACATATAAATTAGTTTCTGGTTTCAACCACTTCACATGATATGTCCAGCTCATACATAATTAGAAGTTGTACGTTGGCTTGCATCTCGAGGTCCACAGAAAACTGTTGAAATCATCTGTTTCCTTTTTCTTGGCCCATAAAATCCTACCAAGCGTTCCTGCCATCGCCGAGCTATGTGGGCCTCTTGCTATGCAGATTGCAGACCCACTCATGTGATTTTTTGAGAAATGTGCACCGGAACCCCCTAGAGCACTAGAATCCCTGGGCTAACACCCACAGCAAACTGCCAAAATCGTTTGTTTCCTGTTCCTTGGCCCAGAAAATCCTGCTAGGCATCCCCCACCACCGTCGGGTGACCTGGGCCTCTTACTGGGCTAGTTGCGGACCCAATCGTACGATTTTTTAGGAAAAGTGCGCCGGAGCCCCTTGTAGCGCCAAAATCTTTGGACTAGCACCTACAGAAAACTGTCAGAATTGCCTATTTCTTGTTTCTTGGCCCATAAAATCCTACCTAGCATCCCCCGGCACTGTCGAGCCACCTGGAACTCTTGCCTGGCTCGTTGCAGACCCATTCGTATGATTTTTTGATAAAATTGCATGAAAGCCCCCTACAGCGCCAGAATTCATGGGGTAGCACCCATAGAAAATTGTCGAAATCGTTCGATTCATGTTCCTTGGCCTATAAAATCTTATCAGGTGTCCCTCACCGCCGTCGTACCTCCAAGGCCTCTTGTGGGCTCATTTTGGACCCACTCGTGTTATTTTTTGAGAAAGTTGAGCCGCAACCCCCAGCAGTGCTAGAATTAGTGGGCTAACACATACACAGAAAACTGCAGAAATCATCTGTTTCCTATTTCATGCCCCATAAAATTCTATCAGGCCTCCGCCAACGCTGTCGGCCCACCTAGTCTTCTTGCTAGGATCATAGCGGACCCACTCCTATGATTTTTCAAGAATGTCACGCCAGAACCCCGTGTAGTGCTAGAATCCCTGGGCTAACACCGACGGAACACTATCAAAATTGCATGTTTTCTATTCCTTGGCCAATAAAATCATACCAGACCTTCGCCAATGCCGCCGAGATACTTGGGTGTCTTGTCGAGTTTGTTGCGGACCCACTCATATGACCTTTCAGGAATGTCACGCTGGAGCCCCTTGCAGCGCCAGAATCCATGGGCTAACATCCACAGAAAACTGTCAAAATTACCTGTTTTCTATTCCTTGGCCCACAAAATCCTACCAGGCTTGTGCCAATGCTGCCGGGCCACCTGAGCCTCTTTTCGGGCTTGTTGTGGACCCACTCATATGGTTTTGATAAATGTCGCACTAGAGCCCCATTCAGTACCAGAATTCGTGGGCTAACACCCACAGAAAACTGACGAAATCGTCTATTTCTTATTTCTTTTTGATAAAATCCTACCAGGCCTCCGGCAACACTGCCGGGCCACCTGAGCCTCTTGTCAGGCTCGTTAGGCACACACTCGTATCATTTTTTGGGAATGTCGCATTGGAGCCCTATGCAGCGCCATAATCCGTTGGTAACACCTACAAAAAACTGGTAAAATCACCTATTTCTTATTTCTTGACCCATAAAATCCTATCAGGCCTCCTCCAGCTTCGCCAAGCCACCAAGGCCTCTTTCTTGGCTCGTTGGGGACCCATTCGTATGATTTTTCAAAAATGTCGGGGCGAAGCCCCATGCAGCGCCATAATGTGTGGGCTAACACTAACAAAACACTATTGAAATCACCTATTTCTTATTCCTTGGCCCATAAAATCCTACCAGGCCTTCGCCAATGCTGCCGAGGCACCTGGGCCTATTGTCGGGCTCATTACGGATCCCCTCAAATGATTTTTTGAGAATGTCCCGCTGGAGCCCCATGTAATACCAGAATCCATGGGCTAAGCTAACACCCACAGAAAACTGTCAAAATCGCCTATTTCCTATTTCTTGGCCCAAAAAATCATACCAGGCCATCTCCAATGCCGCCTTGCCACCTGGGCCTCTTGCCGAGATCATTGCGGACCCACTCATATGATGTCTTAGGAATGTTGTGCCGGCATTTTGGTGCCCACATGTTTGAATTTTTGGTAAAGAGCTCCAAAACTCTACGGAGCCCTTTCGACACCCACAGAAAATTACTGAAATTGCTTATTTTTAGTTCCTTGGCCCATAAAATCCTACCGAGCCTCCGCCAACGCCACCAAGCAACCTAAGCCTCATTTTGAGCTTATTGCAGACCCACTTGTATGAATTTTCAAAAATGTCGCACCGGAGCCCTATGCAGCGCCAGAATCCATTGGTTAACACCCACGGAAAACTGCCCAATTGCCTGTTTAGAGTTCCTTTGCCTATAAAATCCTACCAGGCCTCTGCCAACGTCATTGGGCCACTTAGGCCTCTTGAGGGGCTCGTTGCAGACCCCATTCATATGATTTTTTGGGAATGTCGCACCGAAGTCCTATACAGTGCTAGAATTCGTGGGTTAATACCCACGGAAAACTATCAAAATCAACCTTTTCCTATTCCTTAGCCCATAAAATCCTACCAGGCCTCTATAGGGCCACCTGGGCCTCTTGTCGGGCTCGTTGTGGATCCACTCATATGATTTTTTAGGAATGTCGCATCGGAGCCCCATATAGCGCCAGAATCTGTGGGCTAACACCTATAAAAAATTGCCTTAATCGCCTATTTCCTTTTTCTTGGTCCATAAAATCCTACCAAGCGTCTGCCAAAGGGGCTGGGCCCTTTGGGCCTCTTGCTAGGATCATTATAGACCCACTTGTGTGATTTTTCGAGAATGTCACACCAGAGTCCCATGCAGCACCAGAATCCTTGGGCTAACACCCACGAAAAACTACCGAAATTGCCTGTTTCCTGTTCCTTGTCCATTAAATTCTTACCATGCCTTTGCCAATGCTGCCAGGCCACCTTGCCATTTTACATGCTCGTTGCGGACACACTCGTATAAATTTTTAGGAATATCGCTTTGGCACCCCATACATCATCAAATTTCATGGGCTAACACCTATAGAAAACTACCGAAATCGCCTATTTCCTATTTCTTGGCCCATAAAATCCTACTAGGCTTCCGCCAATGCACCGGGCCACATTGACCTCTTGCCAGACTCATTACAGACCCACTCATATGTTTTTTGAGAATGTCACATTGGAGCCCCATGCAGCGCCATAATTTATGGGTTAACACCCATGGAAAACTGTCGAAATCTCTTATTTCCTGGTGCTTGGCCCATAAAATCATACCAAACCTACGCCAATGCCATCATGCCACCTGGGTCTCTTTCCAGGCTCGTTGTAGATCCACTCGTATGGTTTTTTGAGAATGTCGCGTCAGAGCCCCATGTAGCACCAGAATCCTTGGGGTAACATACATAGAAAATTACCGAAATTGCTTGTTTCCTATTCCTTGGCCCATAAATTCCTACCAGGCCTCTGCCAATGCTGCCAAACCACTTGGGTGTGCTTTTTGTGGACTCACTCATATGATTTTTTGTGAATGTCATGCCAGAGTCCCATGCAGTACCAAAATCCATGAGCTAACACCCATAGAAAACTGCCAAAATTGCCTGCTTCCTTTTCCTTGGCCCATAAAATCCTACCAGGACTCCACCAATGCCACTGGGTCACCTGGGCCTCTTAATGGGCTCATTGCGGTCTCACTCATATGATTTTTTGGGAATGTCACATCGGATCCCCATGCAGAGCCAGAATCCATGGGCTAACACTCATGAAAAACTTCCAAAATCGCCTGTTTCCTATTCCTTGACCCATAAAATTCTACCAGGCCTCCGCCAATGCCGCCGGGCCACCTAGGCCTCTTTTTGAACTCATTGCGGACCCACTTGTATGAGTTTTTGGGAATGTCGCACTGGAGCTTCATACAGTGCTAGAATCTGTGGGCTAACACTCATAAAAAACTGCTACAATCGCCTGTTTCCTATGACTTGGCCCATAAAATCCTACCAGGCCTCCGACAATGCTGCCGAGCCACCTAGGCCTCTTTTTGGACTCATTGCGGACCCACTTGTATGATTTTTTAGGAATGTCACATCGAAGCCCCATGCAACACTAGAATCCATGGGTGTTAGCATCCACAAAAAACTACCAAAATTGTCTGTTTCCTGTTCCTTGGCCCATTAAAACCTACGAGGCCTCTGCCAATGCCACGGGGCCACCTGAGCCTCTTTCTGGACTCATTACGGACCAATTCATATGATTTTTTTGAGAATGTCACGCCGGAGCCCCATGCAGCGCCAAAATCTATGGACTAACACCCACAAAAAACTGTTAAAATTGCCTGTTTCCTATTCCTTAGCCCATAAAATCCTGCCAGGCTTTTGCCAACACCACTAGGCGACCTAGGCCTCTATGGATAGCATGATTCAATTTGGGTTATAGTTGATCGAATGACAATATTTGTGCACTTCTTGGCAGTAAAGACAACTGAGACTGTGGAGGATTATGACCAATTATACATAAGAGAGATTGTTAGACTGCATAAAGTCCCCTTGTCTATCATCTTAGACAAAGGAGTCCACTATACTGCCCAGGAGATCCTTCTAGAAAGGCTTGGGTTTGAAGGTGAATCTCAGCACTACTTTCCACCCACAAATCGATGGCGAGGTTGAGCACAGACTTTAAAGGTAATTGGGATGACCACTTGCCATCGATTGAGTTCTCCTACAATAATAGCTTCCATTCGAGTATTCAGATGGCTCCATATGAGGTGCTTTATGTGAGGAGATGTAGATCACGAATTGGATGGTTCGAAGTAGGTGAGGTAGATTGATTGGGTAAGACTTGGTTCACCAAGACATAGAGAAGGTGAAGATCATCCGAGAAAGATTGAAGACTGCACAAAGTCAACAGAAATCCTACATTGATGTTTGAAGAAGGGACTTACAGTAAAGTCAACAGAAATCCTACACTGATGTTAGAAGAAGGGACTTAGAGTTTAACATTAATGATTGGGTGTTTTGAAGGTATCACCCATGAAGGGTGTTATGCAATTTGGAAAGAAAGGAAAGTTAAGTACGAGGTACACCTATCCTTATCAGATTTCAATGCTGCCAGGCCACCTTGCCATTTTACATGCTCGTTGCGGACACACTCGTATAAATTTTTAGGAATATCGCTTTGGCACTGAGCAATGTAGCCTATGAATTGGAGTTACCACTTGAATTAGTGACCATACAACCAGTTTTCTATATTTCCCTGCTTAAGAAGTGTCTGGGAAATCCATAGTTGGTTGTGTCTATTGAGAGAATTGGAGTGAATGACAACTTGAGCTATGAGGAGATTCCCATCAAAATCTTTGATCGTTAAGTTTGCAAGTTGAGAACCAAAGAGATTGCACCTATCAAAGTGCTGTAGAGAAATCCATTTGTAGAAGAAGCTACTTGGAGGCTGAAGAGGATATGAAGGCTAAGTACCCTCACTTATTACAACTTGCTAATAGTGAGGGCATTGATGGTAATAATTCTTTCCTATTCATTGAGTTCCTTCTTATTATGAGTTTGAATTATGATAGAGTCCTAGAGTCCGATTGATGATTGGTTGATTAGCTGATTGATTATTTGCTTTACTGCTTGATTAACTGATTCCATGAGTGCTTTGTGAATTGTTTGATTGTAGAGTTTAGGACAGGATTTGTGCCTTGACTAGGTTCCTAAATTGCTCTTCATTCGAAGATGAATGATCCCAAGAGGGAGATATTATAGCACCCTCTAATTTATCCTACCTAGTCTGAGAAGATTCGAAAGAAACCTAAGAAAAATGATTCAGAAAACTCACTAAAAGAAACCATGAATGCCACCTATGGCCCGTAGATGAGGCCTCATAGGTGCCTCTGTGACTTAGTAAAATATTTTTAAGTCTAAGGCCCATGTACAAGATAGTTTACGGATCATACACTATTTCACTACCCGTATATCACATCTCGTAGCTTGATGATTCAAAAATCAACTTTTCTGTACATTAAAGGATGAGTTATCAGATGGCTCATAATATTTGTTACGGTCGGTAGGTGATGTTTCATAGACTGAGGTCCCAGCAAATCAAGATTTTTGAACCCTAAAACAACATGTTACTAGACGGCCCATGGTTTATGTAAAAGCTATAGAAGGTTGTTCATAAGTACCCAGGTTCAATTTCCAGGTACTTGATTTTTGGATGCCTTCAGCTATCAGGGGTCACTTGTGGCCCATAGATGGGGTCTCATGGTTCCACTCGATAATTTTATAAAGAGGTAATTTTATCTTTTCCTATCTTTTTAAATTAAAACTATGACGTGTTGGACATGATTTGGACCCCTTATTAGTACCCTAAGGGTATTATTCCTAATTAGACACTTAGAAATCCAAAGAGCATCAAGGAAAGGAGAAAGCTAGGGTTCCAAGTACATTTGTAGAGATCGTCTGAGAATTGTTCGTTCTTCCCAACTCCAAGTATGTAAGGCTACCTAAAGTATTGGTCTAAGTTTGTCCATGCGTCATTCCATCTACTTGAGTCAAATTGATGAATAAGAATTGAGTATTGAAATCCTATGATTCTAACTTTGAGTTTCTTGCATTTACTTTGAGTCCTTATTAGTGTATATGAACAAATTTATGCATTGTATCATTTTTTATATGAAATTGGGATACTAGAATTCTACTTGACAACATGAGCCTTAAATTGAATTATTCTACAAGATCTTTTATATTGAGTGTATTAAGACCATGAGCCTGAATATCTGAGTTGAGTAACTTGAATAGTAACCGAGCATGAGAAGTATATTATCTATCTGCATCATACTTGATGAGCATCTTAATTGTTTTATGTTATGAGCATGATTGAGTGGAGTCTTAATGATCATTTAAAGTTGAGTTTGAGTCATGGTTGTATGCATGATTTCTACATTGATTGATTGAGTTGTTGAGTGATTGAGTTGAATTGATTTGAGATAATCTAAAAAGGATGCTTTTGATTTTATTGACATGAGTATGTTTTAGTCTCAAGAAGAGTATCGAGACCGATATGGGATCGAATAAATAATTACTCTAACCCATAAACTACGTTGTCAGCATAGGATAGTTGTTAGAGCCCGTACATTTGCGTTTTGGTATCATGGCTAACAATTGAAG
>DF371992.1:0-10158 GCA_000787875.1 Solanum virginianum
TATTCAAAAATATTGAAATATTCAATTTTGGTATTGAGTGTAATAATCAATTTGCTCGAAAAACGTATGGGTGAAAATTGAAATGAAGAGTTATCTTTGTTTAAAAGTCATTGCATGTGTGCAGAAAATTAAAACTCACTATTTTTTTTAAAAAAAAATTCAAAAGTATAAGCAAAAATACATCCTAAATTATACCAAAAAAAAATCTAATCATACATAGATATGGTGACAGGAATAAAACAAAGCAAACAAGTTACGTAGATAAATGTAGAATTTTATTTATTTTTGTTGTGGTTGAAATTATGATAATAAGTCTGTTTGAGTACAAATTAGCAAGGTCATCAGAAAAAAAATCACCTAAACCATTGTGTTGTCATAAAATTCAATAATATAACCAAAAATACAATCAACATTAAACCAAATGTCTGTAAACTGTTGAACAAATATGTAAAGTGAAGTCTACAAGTCAGACTTGATTTTATTTTGATATAATTTTATGTTAATAATTATGTTTGATTCCACATTGTAAATGGTGGAATTTGATCGTAACAAATGGACAAGTTAACTTTGTGGGATTTTTGTTGTCTCTCTTTAAAATTCAAAAGTATCACAAAAAAATACATTATAAATTAAACCCAAAAATCTGTATAAACACAGAGATGGTGACAGAAAAAAAAGTTATATAGATAAAAGTCTTAACAATATGGAATTACAGATCCATAAAAATGACCAAAAACTCAAAAAGTCATTTAAAAAAACATAAAAATCAATATTTACTAACTTTTTCATCCTCTACCTTCCGTGTTCCATATTGCCAAAGCAATGCAACGTACCTAAAAGAAAAAAAATCATCAAATACTAGAAAATAAATTATAGAACCAAAACATTAACATAAAATAGACCAAAAAAAAAATAATCAACAAGCTGAACTCTAAATACAAATTTTAAAGATTTGAAAGAATGACATCCAAAACCAACAATAATGCCAACTACACACAAAGATATTAATCAATATGATTATTTGTGAACATTTAACTAACAAATTCACCAATTAAATAACAAACTTAGTAACAAAAATCAAGTAAGAACAAAATAAAAAAATAATGCTTAGACCCAATTTAATGACAAACAAATTTGGTGACATAATTTAGACTAGAAATGAACCCAACAAAAGATCATTAACAAATAAAAATACTTAAACCACATAAAATACCAAGAATACTATCATCAATACCACAAAATAAATCGTAGAGCCAATACACTATCATAAAATAAACAAAAAAAAAAATAAAAATCAACAACCTGAATCCAACTTCCACAACTTTAACCAACAAATTCACCAAATCAAATAACAAACTTGGTAACAAAAATGACAAAAAAAAAACATCAAACACAAACTTTAACCAATTCTAATGTTCAATATCACAACAATACAACAACAAAAAAAATCATCAAATACTGAGAAAACAAATCGTAGAACCAACACATTATCATGAAATAAACTTAAAAAAATCCAACAACCTGAACCACAACTTCAACAACTTTAACTAACAAAATTCACCAAATCAAATAACAAATTTGGTAACACAATTGAAAAAAAAAATTATAATGGTTAGTGTCATAACAATACAACCTAAAATATCCACACATAACCAAAGAACCAGCCAACAATATCCTCAATACCATGGAAAAAACTAGAATACTTAAAAAAAATATGCAGCATATCAAACCAACAAAAATAATACCAACCAACATAAACTGTAATGCTCCAGTACTCGCACAAAATGATATGTTGTGGTTTGAAAAAGACTTAAACCACATATAATTTCAAGAATACTATCATCAAATACCATAAAATAAATCGTAAAATCAGCATATTATCATAAAATAAACCAAAAAAATAATCAACAACCTGAATCCAACTTTCACAACTTTAACCAACAAATTCGGTAAATCAAATAACAAACTTGGTAACATAAATGACAAAAAAATATCAAATACAAACTTTAACCAATCTAATGCTCAATATCACAACAATACAACAAAAAAAAAATCATCAAATACCCACCTGGAGATTTGATAACAATGACTTTAGGAGTGCCTCTACCTTCAAATTTTTTTCTGAACGGGTGATGGAGTGAAGACATTAAGATTAAAAATAGACATTGAACATTGGGTGGGAGTGATATCTAAACAAACAGGCTCAGTGTTTAAGCATGAACTTTTACGAATTAAAATTTTCTCACCGAAAATCGGCATGGTGACGATTTCACGAACAACAAGAACAACAAAAATAACATAAAATAGAAAGAAAAAAAAAAGCAACAATGGATAATACAATCAATGGAGAAGGAAAAGTTGGAAGCCCAAAGGGTGGATGATTTTCACCTTTGTGTATTCAAAAAGTTTGTCCAAAAAAATGGACAGAAGTGACCTACCGTACTTAGGAAGACTACAAATTGATGGTGTATTATCAAATCAGTCCATAAAGTACTCTTACATTGGAAAATTAACTTCTCCTTGGTCAGGCCAATTAAAAAGGCAACAGAGTATAAATAACTAATATACACAAAAATAATTTTAAAAAAAGCAAAAAAAAAATCACAATATGACATTTATGTAAATAAAAATGACAAAAGTGTAAATATTTTTAATGGTTGACATAAACTGTAATTAAGGCTCTAAAACTGCATAGTAATGCAATTTTTTCTTTTTTTATCCACACTGGAGATCTAATTAGCATGAATTCACATTGCGTCCCTTATTTTCCATTTAAGGCAGAGGCGAAATTAAATGGGATTTGTGGATCCAAACAAATCCAATAGTTTTTTTGTAGAATTTGCAAGGGTCCTCTTTTATCAATATGTAAAATTTTTTTTACATATGACATATTATTCACAACAAAAATTACAACATCTGAAAATGATCTTGAAGTGTCCGACTTAGTCTCTATGTTGTATTTACTATTGTAAGCGCATTTTCAACTACTTAGTTTTGTGTTATTTGTACTGGTGGTCTCGAGGGAACAATCATTTTATCTCTGCGAGGTAAGAAGAAAGTGAATATCCACTTTATCCTAACTAGACCCCAATACAATCATATTTAAAATAGAGGAAAATAGAAATTCCGCGAGGAAAAAAAAAGTTTTAGTAACTGTAGACAACAAATATTTATAGCATGAAAGCTTTAGCTATAATATTGTCTCCAATTTATATTAACACAAGTTACGAAGATCTCATTCAATGCACGGGCCAAATAGTTATTTATAAATTCATTTTTAATGATATAACTAAACGCTGTTAAATTTTCTCCTTAAGTGTAAAATTGATATCCAATAAATATATTATTAACATTGATTAAATTTTAAATTTAATGATTAAATAATTTTAAATTTGTATATATATTTGCAGTACTTTCTTTTTGACACAAATATAATCACGAGAGAATATTAAAATAGTTATTTAATTTTATTTGTTCAGTTTAAAGTGAAATTTATTTTGTCCTATTTACTTAAAATAACTGATTGGGGTGTATTTATTTACAGTAATATTGTAAAATCATCGTTGAAGCAAGCAACTACTTTAAAAAAATTGAACGAAAAAGCCTACAAAATATTTTTATTGGTCCCACGTAATGTATAAGAGGAAGCAAGCAGCTCTAGCAGGCACATCGGCGGAGAGGTGTATGCTTGCCGCCTAACTCTCTCTTATATAATAAGAGAACATACAAGCTCTTTACCTCTGAGCTGTCATGCTCCGCGGGGGTACCCTAGACGTAACTGATACTCGGAGACTATTGATTGCCCCCAAGTGAACCACCTAGTCTCATTGTATTCGTTCAATCAACTTATATGCGGAAGATATAAAGAGAATAACAAACTATCAGTGGGCTATCACAATCACCATTATAATGAGTACGAATATAAGCAACTCAATAGAAATAAGGAGTGGGAAAAATGTCAATCCCGACCTCAACTATCAGCTGTCTATGTCTATGAAGCCTCTATAGCTATCCTCTAAGAAAAGTAGGTACCTTGATAGGCCATGGCTACTACCGTCTAATAAAATAAATCTAAATAGATGAAAGATATACATGTCCTCCAAAAGCAAGGGAGGACTCACCAAGTCTCTGTCTGGGGGTCTAGTAAAATAAGTCTAAATAAATGAAAGATAAGCATGTCCTTCGAAAGCAAGGGAGGACTCACCAAATCTCTGTTTGGGGATCTGCGAACCTCAATGATTAGTCTGCTGAAGTCCTCTGTCTACAGAATCTGCATCATAAAATAATACAGCGCCAAAAGGGCGTTAGTACATGGAATGTACACTATGTAAAATGGGCTACAGTGAATAGTGTATATGACATCAGTTCATCAATCTCTCATCCTCAACTCAGAGTAAAGGACATGACTCTATTACCTTACTATCCTTCAAGACATCACACAATCACATCAACCTCAGAGTACTATCAACAAGGAACCTATCTGGGAGTTTCTATAACCGACAACCATCACCTATGAACCGTGAAGAGATATCGTTGCCACATCTGTCCAATACCTTGCGAGGGTAAAGGGCGAGTCTGTCAGGGATCCCAAAGAAGTCTGTTAAGTCTTCTACGGGACAAAGAAAACATTCGCTTTCACGGTTCAATCCTCTCCTACGCTGGCCATAAGTTAATGAGTGCGAGTGGGACTCACTCTTACCCATTTCGGTGCTAATACTCTTCCCAGGACTCAATATGCTCATAAGTCTATCAATGTCAGGTTGGCTATACAACCAACCCCCTCTCAGGCAGAGACCTCATCTCATCTATCATTCTATCAACTTAAGAATAGATTCTTCTGTAATTAAGGCTCTAAAACTGCATAGTAATGCAATTTTTTCTTTTTTTATCCACACTGGAGATCTAATTAGCATGAATTCACATTGCGTCCCTTATTTTCCATTTAAGGCAGAGGCGAAATTAAATGGGATTTGTGGATCCGACCACAACAATCAGCATATGCATAAACAGTCAAGGCTATAGACATCACCATAAGTTCATTATTGTTGTCTTTAACAAGGAAAATTATATAGAGTGAGCATATAATCAGTCAATAATACATATAAAAAGTAATTTAAAATATGATGATCATCAATTTAAGATAATATATAAGAACTACAAATAAATATCAAGAAAATTCTTCAAGAATCTCAACTCATGATCTATCAATTATCAACTAACAACTTAATCTATACATTGGGGCACATGAAAGAACGACCATGTTCTGGGTAGCCTTTACATGCCTGGAATGAAGATTGTTCGAATCTTTAAAGAAACCTTGGCCTTGAACCTTGAATCCCTAAAACTGTCTCTGCTTCTCCTCTCAGACTCTACGCTTAGACTTAGAAGAAAAATATGGGTTTTGTTGAAACCCTTTTTGCTAAAACGACCTTTAAAACACATTTTGTGACTTAAAAATAAGTTGAAAAGGACCAAAATGCCCTTCCCATAAATAAAGAAATTTCTTTTCAAAAGAAACACACAGGGAAACATATAGGTCCGCCCTCTTATTTTGCATTTTTCAAAAAAATGTAATTCCCGTTGAAAAAAAGAAAAAAATAAAAATTACAACCGTGCCCATTCCGCATCGCGCCAGGAGTGCGAATTTGCTACTATTTTTAAAAATTTTTGGAATTTTATTTTTTGAGCTGGTTGCTTTTAAATCGGGTTGAGATCATTTTTTGACTTGATTTTCCGCGCTGATCGCAAAACCAATCTCGGATTTTCCATCGGAGCTTTGGAAGATGCATTGTACGCACGATACATTTTAAGGGCATTTCGATAATTTCACGAGGTGTTACATCATCTGCCCCTTGGGATCATTCATCCTCGAATGAAGAGTAAAAGTAGATATCAAGGCATGAATAGACTCAGAATTCATCTTAACATTCACATCTATCAATCAATCTTTCAATCCTATCCTAATCAAGAACCAACTCTACTCGGACTCAAGAGTAAGCAATCGACTCAAGAAAAGACAATCAATTTAGTTAAAGGTTAGGAAATTTCTTCCAATATTCTTATCGTCAGGCATGAATAACAGTCAAGACTCATTTCAATACTCAATCGATCAATCTGGGCAGTCAAAAGTCACTCAGAATAGACAAATCGATTCAGATCAAGAGTAGAGATATTCTTTTTAGAATTTTCACCATCAAGCATGATAGAACAACGAACTCAATCAATTTGAATCTCTTAAACACTTCGATAGTTAGTCCTTCGAACTCAAGGAGGGAGTCATCAACTCTAATGGAGAATGGAATCATCGACACATAAAACTCTATGTTCGACTCTCAAGCTTAGCACCTTGTCTCAATTGTACTCCTTTTTCATAGCACTCTACTCTATCAACTTATGCTTATAGTTCTTACTCCAATTTCCATCTATCTACCTCCTACTCTTCCATTCAAACCTACTTCTAATCCTCAAGGTTTTATTCATGAGATGATCATATTCTTACCAGGCTAATCCTCATTACTCAACTCTAAACTTCAGCAGGGCTTGCATCATAAGATCACTCGTCCTCTTCACTACCCCCTATCCTTACTTGAATCCCTTATCAAGAAGTCTTCAATAGTCTATCATCAACACTTACATAATAACAATCACGCATTTAAGCCTATTACTCTAACCACTTCAACTATGTCGTAGAATCTCCAAGCCTACTTAACACATCTACCTCTACCATTCGATGAACTCCCACTAAAGTCACACCCACATACTCTACTCTTACCTACCTATTGCACATCATAGGGTCTTTTTCCTCTCCCTCTCCCTATCTCTATCCCTACATGACACCAGTTTAACCCTTATATCACAATAATACTACATTTACTCTTTCTCATCTACCCACACTCTCGATCTACTACTATCAACATCATAATTTGGACCTAGAGGAACATGTCATCTTCTTCTTCGGTGAAACCTCAAATCACTACCTCTCCATGCAAGGTCAACATGAATAAAAATCAAGAACTTATATACTTAGATACTTGAATACTCATCTCAAAAATAGAATTAGAACACAATATCCAAAGTTCAAACTTTATCCCCAATATCATTATTAGGCACGAATACTATCAAGGACTTGCATACCCAAGTAAGTAGAGGCTCAAAAGGAACATCAACTCAAGGATATAAACTCAACTCCTTTATCACAATTCAGAAGCACTCATTCTCTCCTATTGTCCATAACTTGTCTACTATAGTTAATACTTCTATCAAGGCTGGAAAGCTGGATTACTCAAAGAGCTAGGAACGAAAGATCATTAGCACGTATATAGTGGCTTTATTTTATGGTTCCGAGCCACAATTCCTTGAGATAAAAGGTTTTAGGAACGAAAGATCATTAGCACGATTACAATCTTTCTCGTCTATAAAGACTCATTTTGAGTTCACAAAACTATACGTAGTATAAAAATTAGGTCGCATCTCATTTAATATAGGGTGGAAACACTCAGATCAATAGGGTAAGATCAAAATTAATGAATGACTTCATCGCTTTTCATCAATCCAACTCGACTAACAATCAATAAGTGGTATATGGGACTAGGCCACAGGCGTGGCAGTCGCATACCAAACTTGAAGAGAGTATCACCTAAACGGAAGAATAAGGAACATACGATATGACATAAACTGATATCTCATCTCGATCAACCCATCTCTATCAAACTCAAGATCTACTTCGATCTACCACTTCGTCACCTCTCCCTTAGCTCTCAAGGTCCTCTCTCTAAGTTTGCGAATCAATTCCTCTACTGGGTTGTAAGCACCTACCTCCATTCGGTCAAGGAATCATTGCCCACAAGAATATCTTAAACTTTTCTGTTATGCTATAGTCGCATATATATAACTAGCTATTGAGACTCTCTTCAATAATATCACTCTTAGCTCCTTCCCTGCCTCTGTGAGGATCTCTCTATATTTACTATTCTTATAACATACGTAACTACTTCCCACACTCTTACAATCTAACCTCTTCTGTTGCCTGCTAATAGTCAACTTCTATGCTCTCATAAACCTATCTGTATAAGACTTAGACTATAATGGAAAACTCCTCATCATCTATCTGTAAAACCCCCCAATTAACCAAGTTGCTCGGGATGACCCAGAATGTCTACCTCAACTTACTTCACATTGAACTCAAAGATATTATCTAGATTCTTTTAGTAGTCATGACTTAGAGCATCACACATCTTTACACAATCATGAATACACATCTCAATCTCTCCTTATCTATTGAGCTATCCTCGTTTCACTAATCTCACCTAAGGGGCACTTGTACCCTACCCATAGCTTCATTTTCCTGACAAATTAACATCTTTATGCCCTATGGCAAGTCATTTAGAGAAAATCTCTAATTAAGACGATCACTCTCATGATACTATCTCCTCTTCCATACTACTCCTCACAATTCAGACTTAGGGTCTAGTACTAACATGTGCACCTATCACATACCTCTTTAACGTTAACTTATAACAACTAGAGAAATATTTAGGGAACATAATCCCACTAAAATCGAATAGTGAGCATTCAATCAGCACATTCCTTCCTCACAACTCAACACTACTCCCCTATTTGATCATATCTTCTTATCTGACTAAGCTCATAACTTGATGAGTCCCATAAACTCTCACTTGCAATCATCAAAGTAAGTTCAATCTATCACATTGGAACCACTCTTTCCCCTTATTTAAGATGTACACTTCAATCTCAATAGTATGAATACTACAACAGATCAATATACACTTTCTTCTAGTTTCTGGGCACGCCCTAACACATTCTGACACTAACTCTCCCTCTCTTTATACCTTACCTCATATTGACAATCATGGGGTGCTTTCGACTCTTTCATCAAGCTTATGGCCATAGACTCATCCCTTTACTAGTTACCTAATAGATATATATCTCTAACTAAAAGTTTCAATCAATTACCACTCTCCTTACCCAATCTCCTCCTCTCCATCATTATCTTTCTAGCTCAGGGGTAACAACTCTACTTAAGGTTTTACAAGACCTCAAATCTCACTCTTAGTTGGCAACATCAAAATTCTTGAAAACATAAACTCTTCCATCATGTATAACATCAAAAACAAGTAAAGATTCAACTTATACCTGTCATAACCTCGCGGAGTGTTTCTATGAGCTGGAAAACTATTGTGGCACATAACTGGTCAGCAGCCTCACTCATACTAGGAGTAGCATCTCTCTGATTCCCTCTAACTGATAGCGTAGACCTAGCGGGTTGGGCTTGGTTGGCCCACTTTGGATAATCTCTCTGAAAGTGACCTTCTTGTCCACACTTGAAGCAGCTGCTGGTGCACAATCGATATCGCCCCAAATGAATTCTGCCACACCTTCTATATAGTGGCTTTATTTTATGGTTCCGAGCCACAATTCCTTGAGATAAAAGGTTTTGAATCTTGAAGGGTTGATTTCTCCTTGACCTCAGATTATGTCTACCATTGGACATGGGTGTAGTCACCCGTGATGGCATATACTTCCAAGGTCTCTGCAAATGAGGGAACCTACTTCCCTCATCACCCCAAGATTCCTCCATCTCACTCTCCTTGTCCTCTTCAACCCATCGATTATGCCAGATAAGTTGAGTAGTAGGCTCAAGCTTCTCGGTGCTGATGGTATCCTTCAAATCTTTGGTGCGTTTAGAAGGCATGGTCTGCAACGTGTAAAGCACGGCTTAGGAAAGAAATCTTATAGGTTTTGACTCTATCGCACGAACTTAGAATCTGAAAGAAGGGAAACAATTCCTAAATGTCCTATAGCCTCCAAATTATGAATATAGAGCTTTTCACACCAGTAATAAAGACTCTACTAAACACGGCTTCATAGACTCCCTAGGACTCTTGAACTCGTGCTCTGATACCAAGTTTGTCATGTCCCGGGAGGGTACCCTAGACGTAACTGGCACTCGAAGACTATTGCTAGCCCCCAAGTAAACTACCTAGTCTCATTGCGTTTGTTCAATCAACTTATATGCGGAAGATATAAAGAGAATAACAGACTAACAGTGGGCTATCACAATCACTATCATAATGAGTACAAATATAAGCAACTCAATAAAAATAAGGAGTGGAAAAAATATCAATCCCGACCTCAACA
>DF371973.1:1053-16566 GCA_000787875.1 Solanum virginianum
TTTAGGAGTATTGTACTCGTACCTACACGGTGTAAAATTCCTTACAAGAATAATATTAGTTGCTCCTCTTGGTCCGTGGTTTTCTCCCTTATTTAGAAGGATTTCCATGTAAAATTCTTGGTGTCGTTATTTTTCCATTTTTCATATTTTTGTGCCATATTTATTTTGTGTTATTCCTTATATTTTCCCCATGTAAAATTCTTGGTGTTGTTATTTTCCCATTTTTCATATTTTTGTGCCATATTTATTTTGTGTTATTCCTTATATTTTTCCAACATTTTTTATATTATAACATATCTTTACGTGGATGTGGAAATTTTTTAAATACTATTCTTTTTATAATAAAATCTGCTCATTCAAAATCTTCTATTAAGAATAAAGGAACCATAATTAAACTTATGATGGTCAGTATACCTTTTGGCACTAGTTGGATTAATTATGTTCTATTTTTAATGACTGAAAAGGCATTGTCATACCATGGTGTATATTGGAGAATATATTTCTTACGTACAAAGTAATACAAATGAATACATTCACTTAAAAATAAGAATAATTGAACAAATTCTATTTCTTTTGCTAAGTCTTTTCCTCAAGAATTACCTGATTAATTTTGTGGCAACAAGAGTAATTACCTTATTGCGTTGTTATCGTATGTCATTTATTTGATTACTCTTATTTCGTTATTATTATTATTTTTTATTCTAGTCGTTCGGTTTTATATCTAGTTCTCTTTGCTTTAGGGGATGATACTTTGAGATGGGTGTATTTCGGAAACAACCTCTCTACCTCAATGAGATAGTGGTAAGATCTACGTGCACTTTTATCCTCTTCAAACTCCACTTACAAAATTTTACTGAGTATATTATTGTTGTTGTTGAGGGTTGATCACTAGTCTCTTGGAAAGTATAAAATATGGAATTCACACATTCTTTGATTATTTGTACCATTCAATAGCTGGCTGAAATGACAAAAATTTCCACTTTGTAATGAGTGGTGACCATATTTTTAGATATTTAGTGATAATAATTTTTCTTTAATGATATATTTATTGCTGCAAAAATATTTAGTAGCAATGGAGTTAATTAACATTATTATATTTAGAGTTGCTAAAAGCTTTTAAATATTATAAATATTCATATTTATTATTGTCACTAAATATAATATAGCGATGATAAATTTTTTATTTGTCGTATTGTTTGTGTGGTCATAATCAAAATTACTTCTTTTTTCTGTTCTCTGCCAGAGGGAACTTTTCTCCTGTGGTGGAGATTGAAGAACATAGCTAGTACAATATATGCAAAATAGTAATAATTGAAGGGCATCTGATCTCTTTTATGTATTCACTTTAATTTGCTTGATACTTCTATGGTTGATACGGTAACACTTGTAGCATTTTAAGTTGCGGGTGTGCTTGATACGGAGAAAAATATTTTAAAAAAAAATTCATATTAGGTTGGTTTAAATAATTTGAAAAATATTTTTCAAATCAACTCATTTTTCTCAAATTTAAGAAAAATAATTTCCTTATTTTTCAAAACTCTTATCCAATTTTAAATTAACATTTTTTTTATCTCATCCCTACTAATTTATAATTTTTAAAACATAAAATATGATTAAAAATTTATTTTTTAACAGCCTATTCCAAACAAGGGTTTAAGTTTCAATTGAGACACTTGCGATTAGTTGATACTCATTTAATAGTCCACGCTTGCAAATCACCGCAAACAAAAAAATATATTTTAAAAGGACTTCTTGCATCTCCACCCCTATACGAAAAAAATTAAACATTTATTTTTATAAAAAATTAAATTTTAAAAATTAATTTTTTACTCCACCCTTCCGCGGAAACAACCTCTCTACTTAGGTAGTGATAAAGTCTGTGTACATTCTACCCTCCCCAGACCCCACTTGTGGGATTTCACTGGGTATGTTGTTGTTGTTGTTGTACTCCACCCGTGCGCCCAGTCCGCCCCACCCGCCCCCTTTACAAAAAAAATTAAAAAATATTTTTACAATAGTTTCAAATTTGAAAAATTTTAATTTTTTATACTATCCTTGTAACTTAGCCCAATATAATAAATTGAGCAAAATAGTCAAATAAGCCCCCAATCTATAGTCGAATTTTCAACTACACACTTTATCTTTACGAAAGTTCTATCAACCCCTGACGGCTGCCGGAACCTTCCCATTGTTCTTCTGGAGATGGGAAAACATGCACTTGACTTCACCTTTTACATTTATAACATAATTAAATGTTACGTTGTAATAAATAATTAGTGTACAATAATAGGTTGATTTAATTACTCTAAAATCTTCATTACTAGTATTAAACTACTGTACTATTTAAATATAAAATATATTATAGTACTGGTGACTATGTTGGAATTTGCACGCGAGAGGAAAGTTCACTCCCATCAATATGATTAAAATTACATGAAAATCGACGTGAAATTTTCTTTTTTTTTTTTTGGTGGTGGTGGTGGGAGGCAAAATAATACCATTTATATATATATACTCGCACCTTTTTATAATAATCATCGTCAAAAATAATATTTCGTTAATTATAATGATCAAGTTGATCTACTTTAGTCAATTTTAATTTTTCTTTTCATATCTAGTATTTTTTGCTTTTGGGAATTGATATTTTTGAGATGAGAGTCTTTCGGAAATAATTTTTCTATTTTCGATAAAGTAGTGGTAAAAAGTTTGCAAACATTTTACCCTCCCCAAACCCTATTGTGAGATTCTACTGAATATACTATTGTTTGTATAATGATCAAGTTTGAAATTATGTTGCATTATATGTTTTTCACAATATAAGGCAGCTTGCTGGAACAATAAAAAATATTTCACAAACGATTTTGTTACAGAATTAATTAACTATATATAGACATATATATTTGGCCTCAATAATATAAAATTTGTTTCTTTTTCTAGAACATAATTTTACTACTTGTTAGAGCATGCAGTTTAAGAATAGTATTATAATCATGGATAACCAAATAATATTAAATCAATAGATCCAAGTGTTTCTCGTAGATCTTCTTCACCTGCTAATGATTTAGTGTTAAATTACTCAATACTGTAAACACGACCACACATTATTGACAGGAACACCCCTATCTACAAATACCTCAATTGCAAAGTGATGTTATGATATTGTTCAAATATCAATAAAGGATTAAAAAGAAAACTCCGAATTAATACTTTATCTGTTCTTTTTTAGTTGTCATGTTGAACTTTTTGAAGCTAAACTAAATTACATTGATTCAATGTCTTAAAATCAAAATTTTAGATATTCAAAAACTATACAAAAAGGACTATAAATTACAACTTTTTATAAAAAAGATACATGTTGAAAAAGTTAGTCAAAGTCGATATCGTTCGACTCTAGAAAAAGAAATTGAACTATTATAGCAAGATTCCAAAACTTGGTCAATGCTGATGAGTGACGACTTCTTCAGATCAGGTCTAAATTAAACAAGTTAGGAATTACATCAAATGAACTTGAATCATCTATAACTATTAGATAAAAAGATAAATAAAATACGATGAATTTAACATTCTTGACATTTCTTTAGCTCTTATTGATTTTGTAAGACATGGTCTCAATTCGTCTCATACGCCAAGATTTTGAACCATGGAAATGTTTTTTACTATAACAACAAACAATATATTAATAAAATGTAATTTTATTATAACAAAAAAACAATGACATATCTCTCTTAGTACATCTAATACAAACATCAAGTAAAATGTCAATCTAGATGACTGGATAATCTTGATGTTTATTAACGTTTACAAAATAAAGAACACACAAACCAATAATTATAGCACCATAATTTGGCTTATATTTATTTAGTTGTTATCCCACCAGAATTGTGACTGCAGGTAATCCACAACTTTCTTATCAACTTGGAATGCTTTAGCAAGGACATCATCATTGATTGGTGGATCTGAGCCAAATACTGCATTTGCAATAGTGATAACTCCTGGATTTTGACTACTCAGTCCAGCAAATACAACTGCATTAGTCTTTCCCACATTAAATTGAAAATGAATGAGTCCAATTGGGAAAACAAACACATCTCCAGGATGTAGAATCTTGGTAAAGAGCTTGTTCTTCATGCCTGGACCAGGGTTCGAAAGGACGAATCCAACGTAGAGTGTGCCCTCAAGGACGACAAGAACTTCAGTTGCTCTAGGATGTGTGTGTGGCGGGTTGAGACCATATGGTGCAAAATCAATACGAACTAAAGAAATGCCCAGAGTGTTGAGTCCAGCCAAGTTCATGACGTTCACAGCAGTAACAGCAGATCCAACATTATTTGAAGTATTTCCAGGCACGTTCAAGCCTGATTTAAAGAAATCTTCTGCAACAGCATAATTTGGGTCCTTGCAAAATTTTCCATTCACGAAAACTACAAACAAAAAAGTTCTAATTGAATAAAGTTAACAAAAAAATGATAATAATTTAGACATAATTCTAAGTAATAATGTACCAGCATTCTTGGGGTCATCAATAGCAACACAAATATCCTGGAGAGGGCTGGGATCAAATGCATGGATCATTGAATATAACAAAGCCATTGTGGCAATGGTTAACACTAATGAATTGAAAGCCATTGCTACTTATGAATTTAAATTTGTCTTATGAAACAAATTAACGTGTGATAAACTTAATAAGAAAAAGCTTGGTATTTATAGATGGTTATTAAGTTTGAATTAGTCCTCAATTTCCATTAATTAATCAATCGTGGAATAGGCTTCTGCATTATAATTAAACCAAGTAATTTTTTAAACACTTGAATTTTGAAGGTTCCTTCAACAACTACAAAGACCAAATCTTATTATTTACCTAAGATTAGTAATTAAGATTTAAGAGTGACGTACTAACTTTCCAAGTGGGGAAAAAAAAGAAGATCATGACCTATTCTAGATGTGCACAAAGGTGTATGGAGGCGGTAGGGATGGCAATAATGGGGAGAGGGGGGTGGATATGGGGAAGTTTACAGCTATGTGGGGTGGGGTACGTTTAATGTTATGTAGGGTGGGGTAAGGCAGGTGCCGGACTGGTTGAGGTAGCTATTTTTAAAACTAATGCAGGATGGGTTGTGGGTTTAAAAAATTAAATAGAAATTCGAAAAAATTAAATCTTTGTAATTAGTAAAAATCAAAGATATAAACTTTTTATATTAAATATTGACTTTAATTTTATTTTTCTAAAATTTAAACTACATATGTCTGGTAAATTGTTAGTTGCTAAAATATTAATTAGAAACTTTTAATTAACGATTAAGAAATAATTGCTCTAAAATTTAAACTAGACATGTTCGGTATATGTTAGTTGTTAAAATGTTAATTAGAAATTTTTAATTAATATTAAGAAATAATTATGAAAATGTCAACCAAAAATAGTTAATTAATTGTTGATACGTTAATAATATATAATTAGCGAAAAAATTAAATTCAATTAAAAAATACAAAAACTTTAAAATTTAAGCGGGGCCATTTATGCAAGGCAGGTTTATGCAACACGAGATGGGGCAGTTTCAACTATGCAATATAAATTGAAACAGATATTGTTAAAACAAAATATATTAAACCACTACCAGTACAAGTCTTTTTCGCAGATCTTCTTCACCTGCTAATGTTTTAGTATTCAAATACTCAAGTACTGCATGTATTTGTCATTTTCGACTTTGGTGGGCATGAGGCGGCTTCTAATATACACACACAGTATCACAACAAATAAAGAATTTAAAATTTTTTTTATATTATATTAAGCGATAACAATAAATATGAATATTTGTAATCAATACTTTGTATAAATATTGTTATAGACTTTAGCAATTTTAGATGCAATTATATCTATAACTCAATTACCACTAAATATATATTTGTGACAATAAAAATTATCATTACTAAAAATCTCTTTTGTTATAGTGCGACAATACGTTACTGTCAAATTAGGATTTTTAACTAAGAAAATTTAAAAGATAATTGAATAAATGTACAAAGAAGTTTAAGAGATGCAACATTTATTTTGTATGTATATATATACAAAAAGAAGTTGACCAAATATATACAATGTAATTTGTTAAAAAATGAGTTCAGATGAATATATAATTTAAGAGAGGGAAATTTTTTTGTCTCAGTCTGAATGCATTATTTATTCATCTTTATTATTTTATTTTTTAAATTTAATTTATTATAACTATGATATATTACACCACCAGATCGAATTCAATTCCCTTGATTGGTAATTTGATATTAGCTAAAATTAGCAAGTGAATTATTCAAAACCTTGAAATGGTGAAGGTTTCTACAACTACTGCGAACAATAAAACTATTTTAGAAGGACTCACACCAGTTAATTGAGCTTCCATGCCATTTGAAGTAGTCTTTGAAATTGACTCTTGAGGAACATGAACAAACAAAAAGATTTTTCAAAACAACTTTTTCCAAGAAAATAATGAAAAATAGTACATAGAGATGTAGACTTGAGATGACAATAGTTGTGATCACCTCTCTATGTTTTTCATGAATAGTTTCATCATTCAAAATAAACTTCTTATATTTAGGTACTCATGATGAGCTTTATTAATTTATCGTCATGTTAAAATATACTAGCCAGATTTAGTGTACATACATTACATGTGTATATCCCGTCAAATTATGTTATTGAGTCTTTTTTCCTCTCTTCTATCTTTTATTTATGTTAGTCCATATATTTTTTTATTGGCGCCTCTTAAATATTCATATGCCTATTTATAGTGAATTCGTGAAAGAGTTGATTTGAATACTTTTTAAAATTAGTTAACTCAAGGATTTAATTACATGTTGTCGTTACTTAAAAAATAATTATTTTCATTAATATTATGAGTTTAAGTTTTGTGCACCATCAATGTACTAAATATTCTACACTATCAGGTAAAGTTGACCTATTATTACATGTTACTTATTTTTTTTCTATGTTTTCTTTTTCATTTTTCTATTTTTAACTTTAATTTCTAAAATTTAAAATAACTTTAGACAATATCTCACAGTGCTGGGCCGGTCCGTGACAGATGGTATCAGAGCCGACTCTCGCCTAGTACGATGGTGGATAAGCCCTCAGCGAGGACGCTGAGTCCCTACGGGGGGTGAGTGCCTGGGCTGGCTTGTCTTTTTTAACTCCATTTCATCTCTCTTTAATGTGATAATTGAATTTGAACATTTTGATTCGAATTTTTATATGATGTTTGCACTTTAAATATTTTTTGAAGTTCTTTTTCTAAAAAAAACTTAATATCATTAGCTAAGTTTTCACAGATTATAAATTTTGATGCATATACATATATTTATTGGACCTTCCATCTATGAGGCGCCTTTTGGGGTGAAACCCCCGAAGGGACAATACCGTGATGGGCTAGACCCAAGAGCGGACAATATCTCACAGTGCTGGGCCGGTCCGTGACACCTTGATGCCGTACAAGTTTTTTCTTCTTCTTTTTTTTTTAAAAAAAATTATTAGAGATATTTTTATGTTTCCCTGAATCGAGCAATTCATATATCATTTCATATACAATATTCAATATGCTGAACAATATTTTATTTATATATAATCAATGTTAAATTTTTACAGTATATTCTTTTATCATTTAAACATCTAGGATAGTTTTCTTTCTAAGTAAACCATTATATGCAGAGGTGAATAGCAAAATACGAAACTAAGTCCCTCAATCCTCATCTTGTAAGAGGGGCTACATAAAGTTCTTTGCTTCCTTAAAAATTTGTTCTGTCTTCAATTTGATTGATTGAATTTTAGTTAAGAAATGAGTTTTGGTTGTGCCACAAAATTACTAAGTATGATCATGTCGATTGGTTTAATTTCCTCTACAATGTAATTTGTTAAGAAATGAGTTCGGATGAATATATATTTGAAGAGAAGGAGAAATTTGCGTCTTAATTTGAATGCATTATTTATTCATTTTTGTCATTTTAATTTTCAAATTTAATTTTTTATATTTATGATATATTACACCACAATCTATGACATAAGATTTAGCAACCGATCTTCACTAGGATGTAAGAGTGAAACTAGTCTATTACAACCTTGAAACTAGTCAAGATTTATCACTTGACTTGTAAAATCCCTATTACAAAATTTGAGCCTACTTAAATAGTAACACTACTGCCCACTATATCAACTACCTCTAGCTAATGTAAACTTTTGATCGCAAATTCTAGGTAAATGAATATCAATAAATCCAATACACGTGTAAAAACACTGATCATAATTCCTCTATAGATTAAAAAAATGATCTTACAAGCTTGTAGAATCAAGCACAATACTTTGCAAAGAACTACTCAAAATACTTAAACCTGCCTGCTCAATTAGGTCCCTCTGAGTGCTGGTTGTGTTGTTGCTTTGACAAAAACATGTCCCCTGTACTTTTTTTTTTTATGGATATTCTTTCTGGAAAAAGTACACCTCACAAATGAGTGAAGAACTCCTCCTAATGTTGATAGAAAAGGAACTTCGACTGCGTACATTTTACCCTCTTTAGATTGGACTTGTTAATTGGTGTATATCAAATCCTACTACTATACATAACACAGTCTTTTAGTTAATTCCCATGGTGATGCTGGATTTGACGTTGACCTATATCTAATTTATTTATTTAAATGCTTTATCTCTCTAGCTATATAATCTTTTTTTATCCACAACAACAACATCCATCACAAATGAAGCAGCCTAAATCAAAAAATATACCTTGAGCATTAAAAATTATTTAAGAACTTTTTTTTACTTATACTTTGCTCCAAAACGAGGGAATAGGGATGAAATATCACAAACAAGAAAACGTATTTTAATTTCATAAGAAACCACGTAATATATCCTCATCCAGTACACCACACCAAATTATTAAAGAGGAAATTAAACCAATCCATATAATCATACTTATTTTAGTAATTTTGTGACCAAAACAGTTCACAAAATTAATCATAACTATTTGTAGATCAATGTAAGAATTTAGTTGTTGTCCCACCAGAATTGTGATTGGAGGTAATCCACAACTTTCTTGTCGACTTGGAATGCTTTAGCAAGGACATCATCATTGATTGGTGGATCTGAGCCANAGCAAGATTCCAAAACTTGGTCAATGCTGATGAGTGACGACTTCTTCAGATCAGGTCTAAATTAAACAAGTTAGGAAATACATCAAATGAACTTGAATCATCTATAACTATTAGATAAAAAGATAAATAAAATACGATGAATTTAACATTCTTGACATTTCTTTAGCTCGTATTGATTTTGTAAGACATGGTCTCAATTCGTCTCATACGCCAAGATTTTGAACCATGGAAATGTTTTTTACTATAACAACAAACAATATATTAATAAAATGTAATTTTATTATAACAAAAAAACAATGACATATCTCGCTTAGTACATCTAATACAAACATCAAGTAAAATGTCAATCTAGATGACTGGATAATCTTGATGTTTATTAACGTTTACAAAATAAAGAACACACAAACCAATAATTATAGCACCATAATTTGGCTTATATTTATTTAGTTGTTATCCCACCAGAATTGTGACTGCAGGTAATCCACAACTTTCTTATCAACTTGGAATGCTTTAGCAAGGACATCATCATTGATTGGTGGATCTGAGCCAAATACTGCATTTGCAATAGTGATAACTCCTGGATTTTGACTACTCAGTCCAGCAAATGCAACAGCCTTAGTTTTTCCCACATTAAATTGAAAATGAATGAGTCCGATTGGAAAAACAAACACATCTCCAGGATGTAGAATTTTGGTGAAAAGTTTGTTCTTCATGCCTGGACCAGGGTTCGAAAGGACGAATCCAACGTAGAGTGTGCCCTCAAGGACAGCAAGAACTTCAGTTCCTCTAGGATGTGTGTGGGGCGGGTTCAGACCATATGGTGCAAAATCAATACGAGCTAAAGAAATGCCTAGAGTGTTGAGGCCAGCCAAGTTCATGACGTTCACAGCAGTTACAGCAGAGCCAAGTGGATTCGAAGTATTTCCAGGCATGTTCAAGTCTGATTTAAAGAAATCTTCCGCCACAACAAGATTTGGGTCCTTGCAAAATTTTCCATTTACAAAAACTACAAAAAGATTATAAGTTTTAATTAGATAAAACTTAACAAAAAAAAGATAGGAAAATGATAAAATAATAATTTGACATAATTATAAGTAATTTACCAGCATTCTTGGGTTCGTCAATAGCAACACAAATATCCTGGAGAGGGCTGGGATCAAATGCTTGGATCATTGAGGATAACAAAGCCATTATGGCAATGGTTAACACTAATGAATTGAAAGCCATTGCTACTTATGAATTAAATTTGTCTTCTGAAACAAATTAAACTTGTGATAAACTTAATAAGAAAAAGCTTGGTATTTATAGATGGTTATTAAGTTTGAATTGGTCCTCAATTTCCATTAATTAATCAAATTGTGGATTAGGCTTATGCATTATAATTAACCAAGTCCAAATGGTTAGTTTTTTAAACACTTGAATTTTGAAGGTTCCTTCAACAACTACAAAGACCAAATCTTATTATTTACCTAAGATTAGTAATTAAGATTTGAGAGTGATCTATACTAACTTTCCAAGTGGGGAAAAAAGACCTATTCCAGATGTGCACAAAGGTGTATGGAGGCGGTAGGGATGGCAATAATGGGGAGAGGGGGTGGGTATGGGGCAAGTTTAGAGCTATGCGGGTGGGATATGTTTAAAGTTATGTAGGGTGGGGTAGACAGGTGTCGGACGGGTTGAGGTAACTATTTGTAAAACTAATGAACTTTTGTAAGCATATCTGCAGGATTTTCTGCAGTCTGAATTTTCAGTAATAAAATATTTCCTTCATCTATTATCTCTCGTATAAAATGAAAATGAACATCAATATGCTTTGTTCGTCCATGGTGAACTTGGTTCTTTGCTAAACAAATGGCACTCTGGCTATCACAAAAAATGTTAACATTTTTTTGGACAATTCCCAAGTCCTTGATCAAACCTTGAAGCCATATTGCTTCCTTGAAAGCCTCTGTTACTGCCATATACTCTACCTCTGTAGTAGACAAAGCCACCGTTGACTGTAATGTTGATCTCCAACTTATTGGTCCTCCTGCCAGTGTAAAGACATAACCAGTAGTAGATCTGCGCTTATCAAGGTCTCCAGCATAGTCCGTGTCCGTGTATCTAACTAGCTGCTTACTCATATCATCTCTCTGAAAATTCAAACCGACATCTACAGTACCATGAATGTACCGTAGAATCCACTTCACTGCTTGCTAATGGCCTTTACCGGGATTATGCATGGAGATCCAGCATGCCCCAAGCGCCGACATCTACAGTACCATGAATGTACCGTAGAATCCACTTCACTGCTTGCCAATGGCCTTTATCGGGATTATGTATGTATCGACTTACCATACTTACAGCATGTGAAATGTCAGGTATTGTACATACCATTGCATACATTAGGGCACCAACTGCATTTGCATATGGAANATAATTTTACTGATTTTTTTCTTTTTAAATTTATTATATTACATACTTTTAATAACAAAATATTTGACAGTCAAAATTTTAGTTAATTATTTACATAGGATAGTCTTAAATTAAAAGTGAAATATACTTACAAAGAAATTCTAATCCAAAAGTGAATTTGAAAACTAAATAAATAAAAAAATTAAATAATAAATTAAAAAAATAGTTAAAAATATGATTTTGTCTAAAGAGGAATATTATAATAAAGGACAAAAAGTTCAAATAATATTTCTGAGAGTCTTCACGCTTTTAATATAGTATAGATTTAATAGGGGAGGCAAGGATAGAGGTGAGGTAAGAAAAATTGTTCTTTAAAAGTAAATTTAATTTTGTTTTAAGGGGGGTGGGGGTGGGTGCTGGTGAGCTGGTCAAGGTAAGGAAAAAAATTATAATTTGAGATTGAAAGAGAGTTTTAGAAAAATATTTATTCTATTTCTTAGGAGGAAAAAAAAGAGATAAATTTGAAAAATATTTTTCAAACACAATCAATTAAGTCAATCAAAAAAAAAAAAAAAGAAAGATATTTCCCCTCATACCGGACACACTCAAAATCTTCATGATTGGAGCTAATTAAATCTTATTTGGTTGTTAAGTTTTAAAATTATCATATCAATAACCGGATTGATATTTTTTAAACTACAGTATTAAATTAAAATTTTATTAAAGTACAAATGACTACGTTGGAATTTGCATGCGAGAAGAAAGTTCACTCTGGAAATTAGATTAAAATTTAAATTAAAAATTTATGAAAGTACTAATGGCTACGTTAGAATTTTAATCAATATGATTAAAATTAGATGAAGAACTGGAAATTTCATATATTTGAACTAACGCCACTCTGTAACAATCATGTTACTATATATATAACAGACGACTTTCATATTATATATTTTTTATAATAACATTTTATGATAGTAATTAAAATATTTGGACAAACAATTTTGTTAAAAAGTACTAAAATAATGTTAAAAAAAATATATTAAACCAATACAAGTCTTTTTCGCAGATTTTCTTCACCTGCTAATGTTTTAGTATTCAAATAGTCAATACGTACGTATTTGTCACTTTTGACTTTGGTGGGCCAAGAGGCGGCCTCTAATATATACACACAAAATATTAAAATAAATAAAGAATTCAATAGCAATTAATAACATATATAATTACTTTTATATTACGTTAAGTGATAAAAATAAATATGAATATCTATAACTAACAATCTATAGCCTATTACAAATGCTGCTAAAAACTTTTTGCGACTTTGAATGTAATATCATTAATTCAATTGTTGCTAAATATGTTTGTAAAAAGTCTATTATAAGTAAATATCTTTGTGATGATATGTTAATAAAAAATTAACTAAGAAAATTTAAAATTTAATTAAATAAATGCACGAAGAAGTTTAGGAGATGCAATATTTTTTCTATGCATATACACAAAAAGTTGACAAAATATATATAATGTAATTTATTAAGAAATGAGTTCGAATAAATATATATTCAAGGAGAGCGAGATATTATTTGTGCTTCAGTCTAAATGGATCATTTATTCATTATTATTATTATTTTATTTTTTAACTATAGTTTATTAGTATACTAGTTACAAAGAACCCGTGCAATACACGAGTCCAATAGTTATTCATAAATTTATTTTTTAATGATATAATTAAAGTGATTAATTTTTTTCATTAAATGTAAAACTAATATCTAATAAATATTATTAATATTGATTAAATTTTAAATTTAATGCTTAAGTGATTTTAAATTTTTTTTATATATATTTGTAGTACTTCCTTTTTGACACAAATTTAATCATGGAAAAATATTAAAATAGTTATTTAATATTATTTGTCTAGTTTAAAGAGAAATTATTTTATCCTAATTTCAGTATTTACTTAACTTAAAATAACTGATTGGGGTGATATAGCGACAACATAGTTGAAGCAACTGGAAAAATTATTTATTAGGGGTAATATTGTAAAATCATAGTCGAAGTAAGCAGTTGCTTTAAGAAGATTAAATAAAAAGATCTACGAAATATTTTTATGGACCCAGTATAATGTGTAAGAGGAAGCAAGCAGCTCAAGCAGATACGTCGACGGAGAGTTGTCTGCCCCACAACTGTCACTTATATAATAAGATAAGATAATTATACTCCCTCCGTCCAACTTTACTTGGCCTATATTGACTTGGCATAGAGATTAAGAAGTAGTAAATGATGGGCTAATTTTATCAAAGTACCCTTTGAATATAATAAATACGATGTCTTGAAAAATATAATAGGGAAATGACTATAATTAATGATAAAAGTAAATTAGGAACTAAGTGTACAGTTATTTCTTGATTTCATAAAGTGAACAAGTATCGTTGGATATCCCAAAAATAATACAGAGGCCAATCAAAACCTTGGAATCGCGAAGGTTTTCTACAACTACTACCAAGACTAATTAAAACTATCTTAGAAGGACTTACACCAGTTAATTGATCTTCCATGCCATTTGAAGTAGTCTTTGAAAATGATTCTTGAGGAATATGAACAAACAAAAAGATTTACGATGAAACTTTTTTATTAAGCAACTTTTCCAACGAAAGGAAAAATGATACATAGAGATGTGGACTTGACAACCACTGTGATCACCTTGGTATGATTTTCATGAATAATTTCATCATTCTAAATAAACTTCTTAATATTTACGTACTCAAATTAAAATATAGTTTTTTTCTTCTTTCTAGTACTAATCTTCAAGAGTTTTTTTTTCTAATTTTTGACACTAAAAAAATATTTCATAATTTTAAATATTTTTTAAAAATAAATATTTAAATTCATTTTTTGGGAGGTGGGAGGGTAAAGGTAGGGGTTAGGGGAGATGGATAAGACTCAAGGTGGAGTAAAAAATTAAAATTTAAAATTTGAATTTTTTGTAAAATTAAAGTTTTTAATTTTTGAATTTTTTGTAAAATTAAAATTTTTAATATTTGAATTTTTTGTAAATATACATTTTTTTATATGGGGGGTGTGGGGGTGAGCGGGGGTTGGGGGTTGAGGGCTGTGGCGGGGGGCTAGGTGGGGAGATAAGGGGCCTGAGGTGGAGTAAAAAAATTTACAAAATTTAAATTTTTCGTAAAATAATTTTTTATTTTTTGTATAGGGGTGGGGTGGGGGGAGGAGGGCTGGGAGGATGAGGGTCCGAGGTGGAGCAAAAAATTTAAATTTACAAAATTTGAATTTTTCGTAAAATAATTTTTTATTTTTTGTATAGGGGTGGGGTGGGGGGAGGAGGGCTGGGAGGATGAGGGTCCGAGGTGGAGCAAAAAATTTAAATTTACAAAATTTGAATTTTTCGTAAAATAATTTTTTTATTTTTTATGGAGCTCAGAGTGGGGGTGGGGGGAGGCTGGGGGATGAGGGTCCTGGGTGGAGTAAAAAATTTATATTTAAAAATTTAAATTTTTCGTAAAATAAATTTATTTTGGCCAATCACAAATGTTTCTTTTACTTTTTTTTAAACTATAAATAGGTGTAATAGTGTTAGATGACATGACATTTTCTTTTTTTTAAAAAATATAAATAGGTGGAATAAATTAATGACGTGGCATAGTGAGATTGGACATAAAATTCATGTTATAGAGAGTGCATCTCACGCACATGGACTGTTGCACAGCTATGCCTACTTGATAAAAAAACGGGCAAGTTGGAGTGTCAATTTGTGCACTTTGAAATTTTGAGTTCCAACTTAAAATTTCGCTCCAAGTTAAGGGGTAAATTTATATACTGTTCCTTAAAGTTATTATAGTTTCATTATGACTTATTTTAGTATGATTTGGTAATTTAAAATTGTGATCATCTTCATTATGACTTACTTATTTGTAATATTTATTTATGCGGTCTCATTATTATTTTTTTGTTGAATATTTTTGTGTCTTCACTAATATCATA